>VMDO01014382.1:0-31041 GCA_007922755.1 Pedetes capensis | reverse complement strand
ACACAGCCTGCAACATTTGGCTGGGATAGTGAGAGGCTCTTTATGCTGTGTTCGTGTGGAATAGTTCACAAGGCTGAAAAAAAACAAAGGACTTGTTAAGGAACAAATTCTGGGTCATTATGAAGGATGGAATCCCAATAAGCCAAAACATGAATGGGCTTAATTTGAGAGCTATATGAAGAATTTTTCAATAATTACAATCACGTTGCCATGGGTAATTTAATATAGGAAGTAAAAATGTATAAAACACTAAAGATAGTCTATGATTTCTTAAGGGTGATATCAAGGAGATAAACACATCATATAGAGGAAAAGATAAGTGATTTCTAAGATTTTTTCCAACCCAGAAACTACCAGATATAGCATTGTGTGCAGGCAGGGTTCTGCTCTCCTTTTTGTGTGTGTGTGTCTTCACATAAAATTTATTTATTTGGAACATCAAACACTGACTTTGGTTGTTGCTTTTAGGATTTAGGGGAAGGATTATAATTTCAAAAAGAATAATGTGCATAATTTTGTCACATTGTAGCATATAGCTCAAATTTTCTGCTATAAAATCATTTATATAATTAGCATAATAAAGGAGATAGGATTCAGGGCCCAAGTCGTCAGTTAACCCGAATTATGTGTCACTAAGCTGTCTTTTTTCCCTATGACCAATGACATGCATTATTTCTAGCTGAGACTTCACCAGGAGCAGGTTTAACATTCATATTTTTGCCAGCATCTGTTCATGAAGATCTACATATCATCTAAGACACAAAAAGCTGCTTTTCTCATCTTCTTATACCCACCTGAGCCCTCAGCAAAATTGTCTTTATTGTCCCTATTGCTATCACTTGTCTCTTCAAGGCAAGCTAGGTTCTCTTTCATGGAGCTTAAAATGCTTTCAACCTCTATCAATTCTCTAATCTCAAACCGTCTTCTACATTTTTAGGCATTTGTTATAGCAGCACTCTACTTCCTGGTACTAAAAACCTGCATTGGTGTCTTGGGGCTGCCATAAATCTCACAAGCTGAGTGGCTTAAACCAACAGACACTTATTATTTCATAGCTCGGGAGGCCAGAAGTCTGAAGCCAGGGTGTTGGCATGGTCATTTTCCATCTGGAGGCTCCAAGCGGAACTGTTCCACACCCCCTGAGTTACAAAGGCATCTGTTCCAAAGCATTCCTTGGTTCACAAATGTATCATTTCTAATTCTGCCTCCATGACCTTCTTGCCTTTTCTATCAGGATATCTCTTCTGTTAAAGACATCAGTCACTGAATTTGGGAACCGCCTAAACCAGTATTGACCTCAACATAATTTAATGAATTCAATCTGCAAAGCCCCTATTTCCAAATAAGGTCACATCTGAGGTTCTAGGTGGACATGAATTTGGGAGGATTCCATTCAATCTACAACATAGATTCAGTGATCTTTGAGATCTACAGTGTGTGAGATCTACCTTTGTAGTTCCAGATGATAACAGTGTCTGGCACGTAGAAAGGATAAATGAATAAAGAATGTCCTCAATTACTATGTCAAGTGGGACCAGTTTCGGGTCTCAAAGTTTAAATGAACACATTAAATAGCACCTGTTTTACTTGAAAAAAATGAAATTTCAGCCTTGATTTTCAAAACTTCTGCTTCTCGTGTGACCATTGTTCATCACAATGGGATTTTTTTTCTAATCTCACTTCTTTGAATGTCCCCAAATAAGGTTGCTTGAGAAATATATCCTCTACTCCACCCACTGAGACTGCAGCTTGCATTTCTGGTTGAATCTATACTATGCTGACATCCTACCTTTTATTCTAGTTTCTCTTCCAAGAGAGTATCCCCTCCAACAACATGAACATTTCTGAGGAGTATTAAGAACATATCTATGTGACCATTTCAGTGCTTCTGTTTCTTTATTTAAAAAAAAAATTTATGAGGCAAACCCTGATACCTATACCGCAGTGTTGCTATAAGCATTAAGTAAGTTCTTATTGACTATGTACTTCAAACTCTGGTACAGGGTAAATAAACGCCCAATACATATTTGTGAAATAAATAGTACTTAATCAAAACTGATGAAGTTTCTCTGTAAATGAATTATTAGGCAGCTGCCAAGTGCCCAAACGATGCAAACCGTTGCCTATAATTTTCTTAGCAACTTAGAACTGGTTTCATCAAGGTAGTTACTAAATTCAGCAACATGAAGGAAAATTTTCTGAGAAGCATTTTCCTGGCGAAGCTTAAAGGTTTGTCTCTCAAACACTTCTGTTTTGGAGATGTGACATTTTATAGCATGAATGGAAAAAATTGCCTGGAAGGTATAGTGATTTTTTTTTTGACATAACATTCACTATTGTACCTTACATTTTATAGTTTACAGAATGTTTGTTTTAAATAGTCAATAAGGTTGCAAAAAAAGCATGCCCAATGTGGGGCCTCATGTGTGAATAACATATCATCTGCGAACCTCCAAAGGCCTGTTGGTGTTTCTTTCCTTGGCTCATGGTTTGCATACTCACTTGAAGGGCTGTCAGAATTGGCGTGACTTAAATGTCATTTTTTAAATAACCGAGGACTTAAAGTCAGGCTGAGGTTTTGCAAGTATGTGTGCGCACGTGTGCACGCACATGTGTGCACAAGCGTGTATGAAGAGTTTAGCAAACATTCAGTATTATTAAATGTGAAAACGAACTCAGATTTCACTAGAATTACCCACTTTGCTCTCCTCCTTGAGGACTGTTTCAGCTGGGTTCAATCAAGGTGATACTGAAGAGCTGAGAATCTGCTGGGTCAGAGTGACATTGTCATGGGAACACACCCCACCTGTTTTCTGTCCCTCCCCACCCCCACCTTTTGTCCTTTGCCAGAGCCTGAAATCTGTTCATATTCCTCTTGGGAGGTCCGTTTACATTGAACGTACATCTGGTTTAATTAGGCTGACAGCTTCTCCAGGTACTGTTGGACAAGGTCCAGCCAGCATAGTGTCTTCCCGTTCGCTTGACAGGTTCACCTCTCATAATCCGATCTGCAGAGTGCAAATGAGCTTTATTATTTGTTAATACACATTCATTCTCTACCTTCCTCCCCAGATCATAACCAAGAGACCATACTAAAACGCAAAGGACATCTCTCTAATGCCAGTTGGTGAGCTGCAAAGACCACACTACTGAAACCTGCAAAAAAAAAATAGGCCAAAAAAGCATAATAATAAATGGGTCAGGGTGGTTGGAGAAAAGGCTGAGAAAACAATCTCACTTTCAAGGCTCATGGCTTGAGTTTGCTTATATAAAATATTTAGGCAGTAAAAAGTGATTATAGTTATGGCTGCCTTTAGCAATAGCCAACAAAGAAGGTGGTCTTCGGATTCCCCACATATACTGATGGTTTTCATCTATGCTGTTGTTCTTCCAGCAACCAAAAGCTTTGCACATGCATATGGGATGAATCAATTTGTTGCAAAGCCACTCAGTCTGTGTTTTTAACCACCTGCATTAAATGCCTTTGCAGTTGTTTTAATTCATTTGTGCTTAGTTTTATTCCATGAGAGCTCTGCTTAGAAACAGCATGTAGAATAACAACTACTTTTAGCTGCCCTGACTGAGACTGAGCCCAGATTAATAAAAGCACAGTCAATTCCAACAAGCCCTTCCAGAGAAAGGTGGTTAGCTTTTCCCTACCCAATTTACTTAGAGCAGTAAAGTATTTTCTTTAACAAATTGCTTTTTGCCATCCTTGAGGTTCAACTAATAGAATATTTGGTCTTTGGTGGAGATTTCATTTTCCCCAAAAGTAACACCCTTGGGAGGCCTGGGGACAAAGGGAATCTTTTGAAACTGAGAGTCCTTCAGCTTGTGAGGAACATAACTTTCCTTTGGCTATTACGTTCGATTATAGTTGAGTTGGTGCTTTTTTCTCCTTTGTAATTGATTTTTGCTGTGATTGGTCCCTGTGCGTACATAACGCAGGAAGTGTGCTATACCACGCCTGTTCCGAGAATTTTGTGTTGAAATGGATGTTGTATTACAAAATTGGCTGAAGAGTTGGTTTTTCACCTGCATGTTTTTGTTCACTTTGCTTTACCTTTGATCTAAAGTGCCTCGTTTTACTATGGGCACTTCTCGCAAACTTGAAATTCATAATCCGTAGTATGTAACATTCACATTCGGTCTCAGGATGCTAGTAAAACACAAGGCAGTGACAGAAAATAAATCCATTGGAAAAGAATTATGCTCCCCTCGGTAAAACATCAAAGCTCAGCTCAGCTCCACTCAGACACAGCTAGGAATCTAGATGTTCTCAAAGGTGGAATGTCAGAACAGGGTTTTCTCTTTGGAAGGAAGTGTAACCCTCTCCTTCCAAAACTCTGCCTACATATGAGAAAGGAGGTGTCCCAAACTCTCAGGAACCTTCTCTGCCTGGGCCAGAAAACTGAGCACCAGGATCCTTCTCCTTCAGCCTTAACTGGTCAGTCCAAATGAGACATCTTTCTCAAAGTAGAGTTGCAAGCTCTGCTGAGTAGATGCCAGACTAGTGTATCTCAGTGGATAGCACCTTGTAAGCATGAATTGTTGTATTTATTAAGAAGAGGGGTAGCACAGTGTAATGCCCTCCTGAGGGCCCCCATGTATTTGGCAGCACTCCATAGGTTAGGGTGGCTGCCCTCAGTCAAGTCAGAGTTGGTGCCAGAACAGGTTGTCTTTTCAGAGTGGAGTAGGAAACTCTCGTACCACCAGAGACTCACTTCTCTCCTTCTCTGCTCACCAGCACCTCAGGAGACTGATTGGAGGCTGTCACTCAGTGATGCTATGTTCTGAAATACTGGAGGGTCTGGTGGCTTCAGTGACTCCAACAGCAATCTCCCCACCCCATGGGCGCCTGTGACCAACCACCCAGTCCTTCTGCAGCTCGCTTGCCACAAGAAAATAAGGCTAGAACTTTCCGGGTGCCAATGAAATCCCAAAGGCAAAATATTCAGATACAGGTTAATTTTGGTACAGAGCACATGTAAATAATCATTTTTCTTAGAGATGCTTTTTTACAATAATAAGCACTTTTTAAAAAAACAAATCATTTTACCTACCACTCTAAGGTTTCTCAAAGCATATTGGAAAATGTAAAACAACACAGTGGTAAAATTAGGCAAAGTTTTGGCACATCTTTCTCATTGCCCCACCAGCCAAGTAAACAAATGAGAGCATTTGCATATCCTATTTAAAAAGTGTATTAGGAATTGACTGTCATGTTCTCTTTGGACTCACTCCCTAATAGTAAACACAAAGTGAAATATGTAATCAAGCATCAAAAAAAAAAAAAAAAAAAAAAAAAAAATTCAAGCCAACCAGGTGTGGTGGTTCATGACTAATCCAGCAACTCTGGAAGTGCAAGAAGAAAGATCATAGGTTTGAGGCCAGAGGCAGCCTATGTTATTTAGCGAGATCTTTTCTCAAAATAAATAAAGAAATAAAAATGGGCTGGGGTGTAACCTAGTGGCAGTGCACTTACAAAGTAGTGTGAGGTCCTGGGGTCAATCCCTAAGTACAGCAAAAAAGAAAGGAAGGAAGGAAGGAAGGAAGGAAGGGGAAGGAAGGAAGGAGAAAGAAAAAGAAAGAAAGAAGAAATAAAAAAGGAAGAAAGAAAGAAAAAAAGAAAGAAAGAAAGAGAAAGAAAGAAAGAAAATTAATCCATACTCCATTCTTCAGTAGAACTGCAGTCGCATCTGTGCTTCTTGATCAACTACTATACTACCGGAATAAGTGATTTTTTTTCTTTTACTTTTTCAAACCTGTATAGAAGCAGGTCAAATGCCTGTTCTGGTTTGTAGAAATTTAAATAAATTACCATACAATAAAATTTTATGATCTAATCACACACCATGGCCTGGGTGTTAGTCACAGGGCAAGCAAGGGCTTCCTGCTGCTGTAAATCACTCCGCATGGCAGCATGTTGTTTATAGCAAATCATTTTGACAAACGCAGCGCTCCCTTTCACCCACATTAATTAATACACGAAACAAAGGCTAAAGCTGGGCCTGGGATGACAAAACCCTTTTGTTCCCTTGAGCCTCCAGCCTCCCCTTGGGCTTCTTTGTAGGTGCCTTGTCCGCCCTGTTCACTGGGAGAGTCAGGTCTTGCTGCGGGCTCCTGGGCCCACCGATAATCCTGCACCTGTCAGAGGCCTTGGAGCTGCAGAGCCCCCTTCTTGGCCCTGGCTCCAAAAGTTATCATGGCCCAAAAATGACAGTGAGATCCTTAAACTGGAAAGATATTTCTTCACTCTTTTCCTTAGTCACTTATCACCCAGAGCCCCTCTGCTGCATTGCTAAGACCACATCCTAGTTTTTGAAAAGGTACTGATAATCAGGTCTATCAAGTAAGCACAAAGTATACAATTTAAATTGGAAAACATAGAGTTTGGTTTTGTTGTTGTTGTTCTTTGGCTACTTGATTTATTCTAGGACAAACATCTAACTATTTGGAAATCTTATTTTTGGCTGAACTTTTATTCTCATCCAGATGTTTGGAATTTTTGTAGACATTGTTTAAATGGCTGTGTTAGAATAAAAAGATCCATTTTAAAAGGAAAAGTGATGTAATGCCCCTGTAAACTTGGGCAAACCAAAAGACACTGGCTTCTTTCTTATTGTTGTTGGATGCTGTCAGGTCGAGACCAACTAATAGCGACCTTGTGTACAAAAGAACAAAACACTCCTTGATTCTGTGCCAGGCACACGATCTTTATGTTTAGGCCCCTTGTTGCAGCCACTGTGTCAATCCATCTAGTTGAAGGTTTTCCTTTTTATCACTGATCCATCACTTTCTCAAATATGATGTCTTTTTCCAGAGATTAGTCCCTCCTGACAACATATCCAAAATACACAAGATGCAGTCTAGCCATCTTTGCTTCCAAGGACCACTCTGGTTGCACTTCTTCCAGGACAGATTTGTTGGTTCTTTTAGCAGTCCATGGTATATTCAATATTCATCTCCAGCACCATAATTCAAAAGCACCAATTCTTTTTCTGCCTCCCTTGTTCAATGTCCAGCTTTCACAACCATATGATGCAACTGAAAATACCATGGCATGAGTCAGATGCACCCTCGTCTTCAATGTGACATCTTTGCTTTTTAATACTCTAAAGAGGTCTTTGCAACAGCTTTTCCCAGTGCAATGCATCTTTTGATTTCTTGACTGCTGTTTCTGAGGGTGTTGATTGTAGAGACAAATAAAGCAAAATCTTCAACAACCTCAATCTTTTCTCCATTTATCATGAAGTTGTGTACTGAGCCAGTGGTCAGGATTATTGTTTTGTTGATGTTGAGGTATAATCCATACTGAAATCTGTGTTCTTTGATCTTCATCAGTGAATGTTTCAAATCCTCTTCACTTTCAGCAAGGAGAGTTAGGACATCTGCATAATGCAGGTTGTTAATGAGTCTTCCTCTAATCCTGATGTTTCATTCTTCTTCGTAAGGTCCAACTTCTCAGATTATTTTCTCAGTACAAAGATTGAAAAGGTATGGTGCCAGGATACAACCCTGGAACACAGTCTTCTCAACTTTAAACTAGGCACTATTTCCCCTATTTTGTCTGAATGACTGCCTCCTGGTCCATGTACAGATTCTTCACGAGTACAATTAAGTGCTCTAGTATTCCCATTCTTCTCAGTGTTATCCATAACTTATTTTGATCCACACAGTCAAATTCCTTCGCATAGTCAACAAAACATAGACATTTTTCTGGTATTCTCCACTTCTGGCTAGTATCCATCTGACATTAGCAGTGATGTCCCTGGTTCCATGCCCTCTTCTGAAGCCAGGTTGATTTTCTGGCATTTCCCTGTCTATATATAGCTGTAGTCATTTTTGAAAAATCCTTAGCAAAATTTTACTTGCGTGTGATATTAATGATATCACTTGATACTTTCCACATTTAGTTGGATCCCTTTTCTTGGGAATAGACACAAATATGGATCTCTTCCAGTCAGTTGGCTAGATAGCTGTTTTCCAAAATTCTTGGCATAAACAAGTGAGCACCTCTAGTGCTGCATCTGTTTGTTGAAACACCTCTATTGGTATTCCATCAATTTCTGGAGCCTCATATTTTGCCAATTCCTTCAAGGCAGCTTCCACTTTGCCCTTCAGTACCATTGGTTCCCAATCATATGCAACCTGTTGAAATGGTTGGTTGTCCACCAATTCTTTTTGTATAATGACTCTGTATATTCCTTCCATTTTCTTTTGGTGTTTCCTGCATCATTTAATATTTTCCCTGTAGAATCCTTCACCACTGCCACTTGAGGCTTGAATTTTGTCTTTAACTTCTTAAGCTTAAGAAAAACAGAGTGTGTTCTTCTCTGTTGTTTTTCTGTCTCCAGCTTTTGACTCATGTCATTATAATATTTGATTTTGTCTTCTTGAGCTGTCCTTTGAAATCTTCTGTTTAGTTAACTTCATCATGTCTTCCTTTCACTTCCTTTCAACGAGCTGCTCATTGTTCAAAGGCAAGTTTCAGAGTTTCTTTTGACATGTAATTTGGTCTTTTTTTTTTCTTGCCTTTTCAGTAACCTTCAGCTTTCCTTATGAATAATCTCTTTGATGTCATGCCATAACTCATCTGGTCTTTGATCATTAGTGTATAATGCATTAAATCTGTTCTTGAGGTGGTCTCTGAACTCAGGTGGGATATACTGAAGGTCATACCTTGGCTCTTGTACACTTGTTCTAATTTTCTCCAGTTTCCATTTGAACCTGCATATGAGCTGTGGGTGATCTAATCCACAGTCAGCACCTGGTGTTGTTCTGACTTTTGATATTGAGCTTTTGCATCACCTCTTTCCACAAATGTGGCCAGTTTGGTTCCTGTATGTTCCATCTGGCAAATTTCATGTGAATAATCACCATTTATGTTGGTAAAAATATATATTTACAATGAAAAGGTCATTGTTGTGACAAAATTCTATCATGCATTCTCCAGCATCATTTCTGTCACCAACGCCATATTTTCCAACTACTGAAACTTCTTCTTCATTTCCAACTTTTGCATTTTAGTCACCAGTAATTACAATAAATCTGATTGTATATTCAATCTATTTTAGATTGCAGACCCTGGTAAAAATCTTCCCAATCTTCATTTGTGGACTTAGGGGCTGGTGCATAAATTTGAATGATAGTTATATTAACTGGCCTTCCTTGTAGGGGTATGGATATTATTTTAGCACTGACAGCACTGTACTTCAGGACAAATCTTGCGATCTCTTTTTTGATGATGAATGCACCTCTGTTTCTCTTTATTCTTTCATTCCCAGCATAGTAGACATTATGATTATCTGATTCAAAATGGCCCATGCCAGTCCATTTTAGCCCACTGATGCCTAGAATGTCAATGTTTATGTGCTCCATTTCCCTTTGGATGTTTTCTAATTTTCCTAGATTCATTCTACATACATCCCATGTTCCGATTATTAATGGATGTTTACAGTTGTTCTTCCACATTTTGAGTTGTACCACATCCACAAATGGAGATCCCTGGAGCTTTACTGCATTTCCCTCATTCAGGTCTTCTCTACTTTGAGGAGGCAACTCTTGCCCAGTTGTCTTTTGAGTGCCTTCTAACCTGGGGGACTCCTTCTCCAGCACTGTATCTGGCAATGATTCTCTGCTATTCATAGTTTTCTATGGCTAATTGTTTCGGGAGTGGATTAGCCTTCTCCCTAGGGAGTGGATATCCTTCTCCCTAGTCTGCCTTAGTCTCAGCTGAAACTTGTCCACCAGGGGTGACCCTGCTATTATCTGTAATACCGATGCCATAGCTTTCAGCATCACAGCAACCCACAAGCCCCCACAGTACAGCAAACTAACAGGCATGTGGGGGGCTTCTTTCCTAGCACCCATGAAAATAAACTTTCTTCACCCCACTTACAAACTCACATCGTATGAGATGCTTGCTGGCCACTGCTGTTAGCAGTGCCACTCCAGTGCGCCAGGCGGCTCCCAACAGGGCTTTGCCAGCAGAGGATGCGGTTGGCAAGGGCATGGCTATTGCACATTGTGAAGAATGCGAGTGAGTCCTGACATTGAGAAGAGGCCTCTTCCTGCCTCAGGTGCTAAGAATGCTGGAGGCGAAGCCTGGAGCTCATGGCCACATCACAGGGTCACTAGGTAGAGAGCCAACCTACCTGTCCTGTGGCTGCCAGCTCCACAGGGGGTTGTAGGATATACGAGGTTGGAAGCTTCCATGAGGAGTAGCTAACACTGCCAGAACGCCCTCCTGACCATCTAGCCATTCGAGAGGGACCCACTCCAGCCCCCCAAAACAAAGTATCCATGAGACTAAAGTGTGGGTTTTTCTGGCCTTCCTTTTTTTTGTTTTGTTTTTGATTTTTTCTTTTTTAGACTTTATGAATCTGAGGACTTCTGAGCAAATCTGCTGCAGGTACAGGCTTGGAATCACTTCGGGAAATTCCTCCAGTGAAGTAGATAGGATTATGCTATGGATGATGACAAAAGAGTAGAAAAGTTACTGACAGATGTGCAGAGAAACAGTGGGGTATTTTGTAAATAGAAACTTGTGCAGCCAGTAGTGCATGCCAAATCTCTTCCTGAGCCTCTGCATCTCTGTGGGTGTTGCAACTAACTCCTGAAGGAAATGAAGTGAAATTGAAGTATTTTTCCATGAGATCACAATACTGGAGGTGAAAGAGGGCAAAGCACATTTGTTTTCAGTGTTTTAATATATATGAAATAAGTGTGGAGTTTTCAAATGTTTGAAACAGTATTCTCATCAAAACATTAAAGTAATATTATTCAAACCGTTCGTTTGAAGAGTCAAGAGCTGGTACAGCTTTTATGTCTATTTTTCATCGTACACCGAGACAATAGTAGAAAGACCTCTAGCTGGAAGTTCAGGTACACAGACCTCATTATCATTGAGACTTTCTTCAAGTTTTACCAGCTGTGTGATTGGGGGAAAATCACTAACCTCTCTGAGTTTGTCTTTAGACTTTCTAAAGTAAAGTTACAAAAATACACACAAATAAGATAGAAAGGGTAATAGAGAGCATTTTTGATTTGAGTTTTGTGAGAACCTCAAGTACAGTGCATGAGGCCGGAAGGACGGCTTCTCCTGCCTTGAGGACCATGTACGCAGAACGTGGGAGGTTTTGTGCAGAAAGCTGATAACTCGATTTACATTTTTAAATGTCACTCTGCTTGGCACATAGAGAAACAAATTTATGAGGCAAGAATCAAAATGGAGACTTTTAAATGGCTATTAAGGTGTTTCTCCTAAGAGACTGGGTAGTCTGGAAGATGGGCATGCTCAAGGGCTCTGGGAGAAGTGACCATTTAGAGCCCTAGCAGGTCAGAGTAAAGAGTGTTTCCAGGATTTGGGGCCTGAGAAGGAGTAGAAAGGGTGTAAACTTGGGAAGACACAACTTTGGGAGTGAAAAACAAAACCCAAAGAATGTGTTTGGCATTTGCTCGATTTGGGTAACACGCAGACACCTGAAAGTGGCTGTGAACAGGTGAAAACATGAGCCTAGAGACCAGGGACGATGCAGAGCGAGGCTTGAGCTTAGGACACATGATGTTGTTTTTGTTGTTGTTGTTGGGTGCCCTCCAGTTGGTGTCCGACTCATAGCGACCCTACATACAACAGGTGAAACACTATTGTCAGTGCTTCTCTGCTATTCTTAGAGTTTTCAATGGTTGATTGTTTTTTGGGAGTGGGTTGCCAGGTCTTTCTCCCAAAGCTACAGCACGTGGCTTTCCCTGGTCGTCTCTTATCCAAGCACTAATCAGGCCCCACCCTGCTTAGGTTCCGAGATCTTAGCTTCCGTCACCACAGTGGGACAGCTGCTGGCTTAGAATACATACGGAGTTTAAAATGATGGTTCTTGGAGACTATTCAAGCTTAGGAGACTGGAAAAGGAAGATAGTATTCAGGCATGTCAGGGTCAGGGTGAAGAGTGGGCCCCGCATGGTAGCTGTTCCCATGGGGGCTCTGTGGGTGGACTTCCTTCCCACCATTCCAAATTACTGAGAGACTTAAGATTCTAGGAGACAGTATCTGTCTACCACAACAGGTGCCAAATTACTCCACTGTCTTTACAGGGGCTGGCACAGCAGGGATTGTGTCTTCTTCATTGCTGTATGTCCTGAAAGTGACCAGGGCAAATGATAAACTTTGAAGCCAGTATTTGTGGCATGAAGGGGGTAAAAGAACTAAACATATGCCTCAAAAGCTACATAAACAGTCTAAAATTTTATCCTTTTTCACAAGCAACTTGTGCTTATAGTAGCTTAAGTTCCATAAAAGGTTTCAGTAAATGCTATTCTATCAATAACACAGGGTCCTTGGTGTATCTGGAATATGACTGCTCTCCACAGTTATGAAAAACTACCTCAAAGGAAGAAAAAGAAACTGAAACACTGTCTGTCTGTCTGTCTGTCTGTCTCTCTCTCTCTCTCTCTCTCTCTCTCTCTCTCTCTCTCTCTCCTCTCTCTCTCTCTTCTCTTCCCCCTAACCCCGACTTCTCCTTCTCTCCCTCTTTCCCTCTTTCTGTTCTCTCCTTTCAGTTTTGGAAATAAACTGCCAAGGATGGAGACTACTAATTCAGAAATTTCACATTTTGGATCATTCTTCCCTCATTTATAAAAACACCACTGTGGCCGCCGTCTCCGCTCCCCACGCCCAAGGCACTAGCTGCCCAGCCCCGCACAGGTCCAAAGTCTGGGAGGATGTACACACCCACGCGCTCATGCATATTCATCGCCGGCCCCTCCCCTCACGCTGTTGATTTACTCTCTGCAGCTTACTCCTTCTTATTGGCTTTATTAGAAGATGTGTAATAATTCATTTTTTTCAATTCCCTGATTTTCATTTTGCAAATTAGTCCTGTATATGCGTTTTTATTAATTGGGCGCTTGGAACCGACAGATTTACTGTGTGTAATATGACTCTAAATCAAAATAAAATGTCACACTTGTAGATCTTCCCAGTACCAAAGTTGTCTTTTGTTTGCTGCGGCTTTGTGTTGTGCTTATTTGTGTCCTGTAGTCATACATCTCGGTTTTCCTGCTCAGTAAAATGGGGATAATGGCTGAAGTTTTTCCATTTCATGGAAATATAAATAGTCCTAAAGTAAACGTCAAATTCCTTTGACTTCTGTGGTTAAAGAACGCACTCCGCTTAAAAGGCCATGTGTTTGCCTGAGTCGAGGGCACCTAGTCATCTACTGCTCCTGTTTGTAACCACGGCTTGCACAGGGAGTTTCAGCAGTGGCCATCATGCAATGTCCATGACATCTGCATGTGTAGATGACATCTACAGTGACAATTAACTCTGTGAGATTTAGGGGTGATTAGCTGGCTATGGTATAAGTGAGGAAAGCATTTGCAGTCACAGCAGACAGGATAAGGTTACCTTTTCCTCCAGGACGTTAGCTGAAGAACAGTTGCTTAGAGAAGTTCTGCCCCCGAGCTCAGATTTCAGCAAGGCTGAGGCACAAAAGGAGCGGTTGCCCATGGCTGAAACTCCTGGCCCAATCCTTCATGGCAAACAAACACTGGCTACAAAGGAGCAGATTCTCCCTGTCACTCAGGCAAGCTCTGAGATTTCTCAGGAGATTTTCAGCCTTTGCAATCCAGGAGTCTATTTAACACATTGTTGACCAGCAATTTTATGCAAAAGCTATTCTATGCCACTGGCTATTTTTCTGTAATTAAATATAAAAATGAAACAATCTAAGTGAATGTCAATAGACTTTGTTATATGTAATGTATTGAAATGAAACTTTGTATATATCTTCTGTATAACTTTTAATAATTTTTTGGTATGATAAACTGTATAGCATTCACCTACATGAAATGGTACACAGATTTTGCAAACTGTATCTAGTTTTATTCTTCTTTCCTTTTGAAGCACATGCTCCATATGCTCTGAGATTTTTTTTTTTTTACACCAGTAGTTATTTTTTCTAAACCATGGTCTTTAAGTTTTCCTGAAAGCCTGAAAGGTGAGTCTTAGTAAGCAATTCTTTTTGAGGTCCCTGAGGCAGTGCCAGCTTCTGTTCGGCACTCATCTAAATCATCAGTTATTCATTCCCCAGGTCCTTCTAGTAGAAATTATATCTTATTTTATTTGGCAAATGGTTGTTGTTGTAAGTGCCGTCCAGTCGGATCGGACTCATAGTGACCCTACATACAACAGGCAAAACAGTATTGTCAGTGCTTCTCTGCTATTCATGGGGTTTTCAATGGTAGATTGATTTTGGGGAGTGGGTTGCTGGGTCCTTGTCCCAAGGCTAGAGTACCTGGTGTTCCCTGCGTCTCCCATCTTAACTGCATCGAATAAAGTAAAATTAATCAAAAAGAATACTACTACTTTTATGCCATTATAATGATCTTCTGATAACCTATCACCTTCTAGGTCACTATTATATATTTCAAAGTCACACTGACAATCAGACAAAGTGTCTCGATATAATTTATTGAAAAATTTCTTCCCTGGTCTGATGCATCCTTTCAAATTTTAGCATACTAAAATTGAGATTAAAAACCTTCATATCTGGAAAAATAATTCTTTTTTATAATAAAGTAAACATGACTGAACTCCACCAGGAAAGGTTTTACAAAACCCTATATTACTCTGAGTTTTAACAGTTGTATGAGCTAATACAAGTATAAAGATGAATTAACTTGTTAACAGGCAACATTTGGGCTTGAAAACATGAATTTATTCATAACCAGTCACCAATGTGTTAAGAGTGGCCATGAAGGGTTTGCAGAGAAGAATGTCACCAGTTCAAGTAAACCAAACCAAAAGACACTAGGAACACACCCCACAGTGACCACTCACTGTCAGCACTGACCTGTCTGAAGGTAAGTCAGGATGAACTGTGCATCCTTCCTACCAAGCTCTGTAAACAGCTCGGCATATTCCAAAAACAGTTAACTCCCTTCTCTGTACTTGCTGCTTTCCACCTCTTAAAGCTGTCGTGGGAAAGAAACAAACTGGGTAATTTAAGTTCTCATCTTAAGAGAAGTTCAAGCTAAGTGTGGAGTAAATGTTGTCAGAAGGAAACCTGAACCAAGTGTCAGCATAACAAACCCAAGTCCCAGACTTATCAAGAATGCCAGAAAGAAATGCCAGAAATAAATAGAACCAAGCATAAATCAAAAGAGGATGGGGGTGGACTGCGGGCATCACTGGGAACAGATGGGAAGACTGGCAAGCAAAGAAAGGAAACGTAAAAAGAAAAAATGAAAAGAGGAACAATTTGACTTTCTTCATAGGATAAAAGAAATATTGAATTATTTTCTACTCAGCAAGAGTAAGGAATCAGAATCATGATGAAAACAAGTATCACCTTCCTGGAAGGAATTACATAAAGACACAGAAGATTAAATATGGGGTTCAAGCAATTTTAGAAACCAAGTACATTTATATTTGCCTAGAGTAAACCTGGATTATCTGAAATCAGCAAAACTGCTAATATCAGCATCTAATTTTGATTTGAGGAGCTATAAAATAGTGGACATAGTCTCAACAAATATCGAAAATCAGAAGCAAAATGCAAAACAAACTGCCAAAATATAATTTCTCAAAAATCATGTCCTTTAATGAGTTTTTTTCTTTCCAGTCATTAGCTTACATTAAAAACCTTTATAAGCCAGTCACAATGGCGCACACGTGTAATCACAGTGAGTTTGGAATCTCTGGCAGGAGGATTGCACGTTCGAGGCCACAGACAACTCAGCAAGACTGTCTCAAAAAATTAACAAAAAGGAGCTTGGGGTACAGCTTGGTGGTATAGCACTTGCTTAGCGTATGCAAGGCTCTGGGTTCAACCCTCAACTACTGCAAAAAATGAAATAAAATAAAATAAAGAAAATTCTTTATAAATACATCATGTTCAATTATTAGAAATTTTACTGATAATTTAAAATGTTGTTTGGTGCCATCGAGTCGAGTCTGACTCCTAGTAATGCTATGTACAACAGAACAAAACACTGACACTGTGCCATGCCCAGCACTACATCAGTGCGTCTCTGGGATTCATAGGGTTTTGGATGACAGATTGTTTCAGAAATAGGCTGCTGGGTCCTTCTCCTAAGGCTGCAGCACCCAGTATTGCCAGAGGGTCTCCCATACAAGGACTAACCAGACCCGACCCTTCTTAGCATCCAAGATCGGTCAAGATCAGACACCAGGGTGGTATGGCTGAAGGCAACTGAAAATGTTTGTTACCTAAATTGGCATTTTCTGCAAAAGCAACAAAAATAGGCATTGCTTTTGTGTACTGGTAAATTATTCTAACAATAGGTACTGTGTGCACACTGTGCTCTTGGCAGAAAGTGGGGCTCTCGAGACCATAGATGAACAACATATGGCAGGGCTTCAAGTGGTTTGGGATACTCAGTTTTTAAGTTACTCTGCATAAATATCCCCAGGTGTATAGGGAGACACACATTTACACTGAAATCTATCAATGCTTCCATTTTAAATGCTAAGCAACCAGCTGAGTGTGGTGGCACAGGTCTGTAAGGCCAGCAACTTGGGAGGCAGAGGCAGGAGGATCTCGAGTTTGAGCCCAGAGGCAGCCTGTACAACCTAGAGAAATTCTGTCTCAAAATTAAAAATGGGCCGGGGGTGCATTCCAATGGTGGAGTACTTGCAAAACGTATGTACCAGGCCCTGAGTTCAACCTCAAGTACCACAAAAAGTAATAAAAATAAAATAAATGCTAAGCAATTTGCCCATCTGCACTTAAACATCTTTTCCTCCTTGATTGTCTGAGTTCATTCTATTCTCTTATTTCGTGTGGAAGTACTTCCCTGTGCATCTTCCAACACCCCACTAAAAGCATTCTACTGCATTTTGTTTCTTGTCTGTTTGCAACTGTCTTCTTCATTATTGCCCCACTGAAAGGATTCAATAAGTGCTTTATGAATGAACAATTACATGACTGAAGAGCTGAACAAATAAACGAAGTGGTCATTAAATGGACTGTTGCAGGGTAATTGGGAGATATGGACAAAATAAATGAACCTATTTACCTGGCCCTATTTTTAAAAATATTTTACTTAAAATCATGCACAGCTAATTTAGAAATTTGTTGTTAATTGGAATGGTATTGCTATCAGGGAATGTGGGTCTGGGAATCTGGCACCAAATCTGAGTTTTTGTGTTCAGTGTATTTATACTCGACACAGAAGTTAGAGTACAGAATGCAGGGAAGAATTATTGTGAAAGATAGTATACCTTTAAGGAATAATTATCAGGGTAAACTAAAGCACTTAGAGAGGTTTAGATAAACCTGGAAAGAAACTCAGAAAAAAACTGTCAGCTCTTTGGGTGAATTGCCATAAGGACATTCCTTGGGGAAGTCAAAGCCTGGGCAAGTAGACAAAGAGTTAAGGAAGCTGTTTTAGAAGGAAAAGTACCTTGGATAGACAGAGAAGATGAGAGGCTGGAGATAATGGAGAGCGTGTGTGTGGCTGCGGGAGAGGAGGAGAGAGGGGGAAGAGAGTGTAGTGCAGCCCTCTACCAACTGAGCTAAACTTCAACCGTGACTAGGTAATCTAAGGGTCATAATTAACTTAATTTCTGCAGCACTCTAGAAAAAGGCACGTGCAACTGTAGCATTAAAAATTATTTCAAAAAGCTGGGTGCTATGGCACACGCTTGTAATCCCAGCAACTTGGGAGGCAGAGGCAGGAGGATCCAAGTTCAAAACCAGAGGCAGTCTGCATAATTTAGTGAGACCCTGTCTCAAAAAGTTAGAAAAAAATGGGCTGAGGGTGCAGCTCAGTGGTCCAGCACTTGCAAAGCATGCAAGCATGTGGCCCTGGGTTCAACCCCCAGTACCACAAAAAAAAAATTAAAAATTATTTATAACTGATACAATTAGGTAAATATAGTCTAAGCACTAAACAGATTTTTAGACAGGTACTAGTCTTATCACAGCTACTGATTAAAGATAACTTTGTTCTGAGTTATATGAACAAGTTCATGCATCTTAAATATTTTTTGCAGGTTTTATTATGAAAATATTTCCTATCTCAAGTGATGAATTAGTTGTCAGAAATCTGATATGCTCAGCAGCAGAAAGAGTCTTGGTTTTCTGAAGGAGGTGGATTTTCTGTGCAAGATTAGTCATGACTTGTTCTAGAAACACACAAGAAAGGGGAAGACATTCTTCCATCCTGTTGCAAGGAAGAGAGTTTGGCATTTAAAGATTACTTACCTCATTGTTTTACTTATATGCAATAATTGACTAAACTGCTCAATCCAAATTAGTAACTAAGAGATTCCTACCACAGACTTAAGCTACTTTTCCTCTCAAGAATGTTCATTTCCAAACCTGCTGCTAGATACTGGTCTCATTAAGTTACCACTTCATTTGCTACAGCTGATACTTTTTAATCTCTTCCTTGGTAAGGATCCCATACAGCAGAGCCATTTTCTGTGTTTCATAGTTTCTGACTCCTACAATGGTGATCAAAGAAACAAATAACAGCTTAAATCTGTGACTGCCTGTATTTAGAAATTATGAGCTACATTCAGCAAAATGTAGACATGTATATGACTAATGGAGTGGGCTGTATTTCAGAAGTCAAAAACCTTTTGGGACTCCAACTATAGTTTCTCTTAAAACTGACTACATAAAAAACTTTTTGATTCCTTTCCAAGTCATTTTAAGCATCTTTACTCTCTTGGTTTTTCACCTTAGTTATATTAAATTGGGTGGCTTTACCTTTAGTTGTTCAGTTTATTTTTCAAAGAAAAAGTCAACCTTCTTTCAAATAAGAGAAACATAAGCACATACTTAAAATGTTATAATAGTGCTATCAAAAGTACCACTGATCAAAGAGCCATGGTAAAAAAAAAATGGCAACAAAACACAAACTCTCCTCTTTACTCAAAATTTAACAGTAAGTTTATTGGTCAGTGACAGCATAATTTATTTATATGTTAGCAATGGACCCCAGAGTTGAATGAAGCAGAACAATGTGCGGAGTAGCCATGTCTTTGGTAGAAAATCAGAGAAAGTGCCTTGGGTATCAGTTTACAAAGGTCTACACCTGGAAGCAGAGAAACGTGATGGGTACTGTCACCTGGAGAAATGTATGGCTATTTCCCCCTCAGAGAATTCTGAGGAGTCTTGGATATAGACAGCAGAGATTTTATTCCATAAAGCTGCCAAACGCTCCTTACCTGTAAAGAATATTCAGGACAGGCAGAATCATGGCAGCTATACAAAGGACGGTACTGTCCTCCATGGCATGTTACAAAAGACCAGGCCTGTGGAAAGCAAAACACTCCCACTGCTTGCTTTATAATACAACAATAAGAACGGTCAGTTAGGACGAACTAATCACCACAGGCAGCTCACAATAGGACACTCGGCAGCTGGACAATGGGGAAAACGAGGTGTCCCTCTGGTAAAAATGCCCTTGGTGGGCATCTGCATTCTCCTCCACCTCTTTAGCTCCTACATTACCTAGAAATGCTTGCAGGTCCTAAAGGCAGGGCAAAGATAAGGTCCTTGTGATCCCTGCACTCTCAGCACCTACTCTGATTAATTTAGCAGCTAAGCTTCCTCTTGCTGGAGTTCTTCCAGTCCTGCCAGAGTTTCTCTCCACAGTAGTTTCTCTGCAGGTGCTCTGGGTTACCCAGGTTAGGATGAGCCAATGACTGCAAGAAGGAGACCCTTGTCCCACCTACTGAGCTGAGCTACATGATACCACGCTCTCAGCTCTGGGAAGGTGGCAGCATTTTTCTGAGGAATTCGGAATTCAAAAAAGGGACTTAAAACCACAATAATAACAACCACCAATAATAATAACAACAACAATAACAATAATAATAGCAATAACAATAATTATAGCCTGTCTTACTGTGACCTGGAAATGGAAAGCAAACCACACGTAGACCCAGCCATGGTCAGGTTCAATCAGGCGAGGATCCGCTCCTCCTATGATCCATTCTCTCACTTAGTCCTCATTAGTGTTAAATTCTCTTCTACACTTGGTTCTTTTGTTTCAGTGTAAGTTTTATCAGTCTGGTGTTTGGGGGGAGGGAACAGATGATAGATTGTCTTGTTTCTTTGTTTGGGGGGAGATTGTTAGCTGCTATTGCTATTGTCTTTTTGTTTGCTGAAGGTTCTCCATGTAAGGTTCTTCAGTACAAGGCACAAGGTCAGGGACATAATTGCACATGTGGAAGAAATCAATTTTTTTTTTTAATTTATTCTTAAAGTTGTTTTTCTTTGTGATGCTTGGGATTTTGGAAGCCAGGGCTCACATGGGCCAGGCAGTGATCCATCACTGAGCCGCATCCCTAGCCCATCAGTTTAATTTCTGCCTTCTGGCAACACCCAAATACCATCAAGTAGCAGGAAATTCATTTAATCACTTCCTTCGGGATTACCCCATTGCCCCAAAGACAACCTTAGGTGTCTCAGCACAGACAGATGGTGGTTCCTGATGGAGGTAAGGCCTAAGCCCTGGCAGATAGAATGAGAGTCCTCAGGAGCAAGCCAACTCAGACCCTGCCTAGGCTGCTCCCGTGGGTCCCTTCAGGCTGTCCCAGACATTTGTGATCCTACTCTGGCCTGAGTGGGTGCAGAAACAGGATGCTTCCACAGACACCTCTGCAGCTTGGAAGCTCTCAGAGGCAGCTGGGCCCTCCATGTACCACTGCCCCAGAATGAGACAGAGCCCTGTGGGGCGTGTGCTGCCCTCCCAGCCTACACCTAGTAAGTGATCTCTCAACTTCTGCATCCCAGATAATGTAGAAACTGGGAGGTAGTTTTGTTTTTCTGTTTGCAATACTTGGGTGTTGAATCCATGGCCTCGCACATGTTTTGCCAATGTTCTACCACTGGGCTGCTCTCCCGCCCAAGTTTTTATTTTTTATATCTTGCAACAGGGTCTTGCTAAATTACACACACTGCCTCGGGCCTTGAACCTATGATCCTCCTGCCTCTGCCTACCAAATCATCACTGGGATTACAGGCATGTACCACCGACCCATCTGGAAACTGGAAGTTTTCATTTATGCCACAAGCCACTGGCCTATTGAACAAAGCTTACTTTATCTGTTTCCAGAGGTGTATCACTCTGGTTATTGGATGTGGAGTACTCTAATAATTCCAAGGAGAAAAACCTCATAGAAAGGCCTTGATTTTCTTTTTTGATTAAATTTCTTATCTTGAGATAATTATAGATTCACATGTGGATTTAAGAATTAATGGAGAGAGATCCCAGGTACCTTTTGCCCAGTTTCCAATGGTAGCATCTAGCAAAAAACCACAGTACCATCTCACAACTAACAAATCATCACTGATGCAAGTCAAAATGCAGGCCATTTCCAGAACCCCTGTGATCACCCTGTTATCTTCCCTACCAATCCCCTTGTGGCAACCATTGATATGCTCTACCTTCCTATAGTTTTGTCATTTCAAGAATGTCATGTAAATGGAATTGTGCTTATGTGTGTGTGTGTGTGTGTGTGTGTGTGTGTGTGTGTGTTACTCTTTACTACTGAGATGCCTTCCAGGATATGAATACACCATGTTTTGTTCAGTGATGCACCTATTGAAGGATGTCTGGGTTACTTCCAGACTGGGGATCTCATGAATAAAACTGCTATAAATATTTGTATAGGATTTCAGGTAAACACAAATCTTTATTTCTCTACTATAAATGCTCAGTAGCATGTTTACTGTGTTGAGGGGTAGTTACATGTCTAGTTTTTTAAGAAACTGCCAAACTAAAAGCCGGGCAGAGTGTCTCACGCCTGTAATCCCAGTGGCTTGGGAAGCGGAGACAGGAGGATCACAAGTTTGAGACCAGAGGCAGTCTGCATAACTTAGCAAGATCCTGTCTCAAAAAGTAAAAAAATGGGCTGGGGGTACAGCTCAGTGGTCCTGCACTTGCAGAGCGTGCAAGCACGAGGCCCTAGGTTCAACTCCCTAGTCCTGCCACAAAAAAAAAAAAAAAAAGAAAAGAAAGAAAGAAAGAAAGAAAGAAAGAGAAAGAAAGAAAAGAAAAAAGAAAAAGAAAAAAGAAAAAAGAAACTTCCAAACTATTTTCCAGAGTTGCTGTGCCATTTTACATTCCCCAGGCCATATCTGAGTGACTCAATTTCTTCACATTATCACCAGCTCTTGGTGATGTAATTATTTCATTTTAGCTATTTTAGTAGATATACAGTGATACCTGATTATGGCTTTAATTTGCATTTATGTCATGGCCAATCATACTTTCATTTGTCTAATTTGTCATCTGAAAGTCACTTTCAGTGAAATATCTGCTTATGTATTTTAGTTAGACTCTAATTGAATTGTTTGCTCTTTTGCTATTGAGTTTTGTGATTTATTTATATGCTGTAGACGTTAGTCCTTTGTTAAACATGTGGCTTACACATATTTTCTCCCAATATGTAACTTATCTTTTCATTTGTTAGGTTTGGATCTGAACATCCCCCAAAGGTCATGGATTTGTACACTTGGTCCCCACCTGGTGGTGGTGTCCTAGGAACTCATGAAACTTTTGGAAGTAGAGTCTTGCTTTGTGGAAGTAGCTCCCTGGGAGTGGGCCTTTGAACCCATGACCCAGGTCTCTCTCTCTCTCTGCCTCCTCTCCAGTAATGCTGTGAGGATATCTACCTCTGCCTCTGCCACTGCCATGCCTGACCTGCTGCCATTATGGACTGATCCTGTAAATGTGAGATTCCAGTAAATCTTTTCCTCTGTAAGCTTGTTTTGGTTGTTCTTTCTTACTATAGCAACGAGAGGTGACTAATACAGAAAATTGGTACCAGAGAGTAGGGTCATAGCTGTGATAAACCTGAGCATGTGGTTCTTAGACCTTTGGAACTTGTTTTTGGGAGGAATCTGGAAGAAATTTGGAGATGTTGGCAAGTTTTGGTGAGAGTGAGGAAAACTAGAAGGCTGCTACCAATAGAAATGCTGATAGGACCTGCAAGGTATCAGAAGAAAATTAGGACTCTATTGGACATCGAATTAGAGGCAATTCATGTTATATTCTAGCAAAGAAACTGTGCATTCTGCCCATGTCCTGAGTATCTGAGTAAGGCCCAACTTAAAGGTAATGGACTAATTTACTTGGCAGAAGAAATATCATGAGGATGGCAGGATATAGGCAGTGTAGCATGGTTGTTGCTTGCTGCTTCTTAGCCAGATTTATGAGGAAAATATGGAGCAAAAAACACAGAAAAAAGATCTGGAAAATGTACAGTTTAAAGAGGGAAAAGCTGTGGTTTGTCTAAGGTTACTGCAAACAGGGCTAGTTCAGCAGGGAAACCTTAGTTATTAAAGGGATAAGCAGTAGTAGAAGGAAGCCTTACTTTTCTGCTGGGAGAAAAGAAATTCCCTCAGTGCACTGAAGGAATTGGCCAGACCCCTTCCACCTAAGATCCCAGGGTATGAAACAAAAAGCCTATTTGAAAGGAGAGTTTATGAAAGGTGATTGCCTCTAGGAGGCCCTGCTCAAAAGGAACCCCCAAAGAAATGGCTTCTCAGCCTAGGCACACAGAGGCCACTACTGCCACTGTGGTTCAAAAGGGTGAAGCTACCTCTCTAGCTGGCAGAAACCCTTGGAATGTTCATGAGGTGCTGAGTTTGTGGGCATGAAGAATGCAAGTGTTAAGGGGTTATTACAACTGCCACCCGGGTTCCAGAAGATAACCTGTGAGGCCAGGGAATGTGTACCAGTGTTGGGTACCCTATGGAGACCCCCTGACAGGGCCAGTGAATGAAGAGTTGAGGCTGGTGCCTAAGATCAGTAGGGACCACAGGATGTTAGATGAGCCAGCAATGTGTAACACCTGCCAAGGAAAGCTATGGGCCATGGGTAGACCAGCCCAAGAGGGCCATGTGGGTGCCATGATGTAAGCCTGTTGGAGCCCAGATGATGCCAGATAGAAGATGGCAGGTAATGTTATATGTGTCAGATGCAAGACTTAAAGCAACAGGGTTTATTTTCCCAGTGGGATATTTGTGACCTTTCCCTCCGTTCCTTCTTTTTGGAATGGGAATTCTTACTCTGTGCCATTATATGTTGCAAGTATGTAACCCTCTTTTGTTTTTCAGAGGCCCACAGTTAAGTTTGCCCTGAGTCTCAGTGGAGACTTTGGATTTGGACTTGGACTTTTGAAAACAGTTGAGACTTTGGGGACTCTTAAAGTTGGACTAAATGAATTTTGCATTCTGGATCTTTGGAAGCAAGGATGGAGTGTGATTGTTTGGATCTGAATGTTCCCTAAAGGTCATGGGTTTGAATGCTCTGTCCCCAGTTGGTGGCACTATCCTAAAGAGTCATGAAATTTAGAGTTGGGAGTCCTGTTTTGCAGAACTAGATCCCTGGAGGAGGGCCTTTGGTGAAAGTAACTCCATGGGGGTGGGCCTTTGGTGGAAGTAGATGCCTAAGGGTGGGCTTTTGGTAGAAGTAGCCCCGCAGGGTGGACCTCTGATAGAAGTAGTTCCCTTGGGGTGGGCCTTTGGAAGTTTTTATCCAGGTCTAGCTCTCTGTGTCTCCTGCTTCATGATGCCCTGAGTGTGTCTGCCACAGGCTTTGCCTCTGCCACTGCCATGCCTGCCCTCCCACCATTATGGACTGATCCTCTAACTGTGAGCTTCCAATAAACCTTTTCGTCCATAAGTGTGTTTTGGTTATTTTTTCTGCTGCAGTGATGACAGCTGAGTAATACATCATTCTTGAATGTTTCTTTGCAAAGCAAAACTTAATTTTAATGAGGTCCAATTTTTCATTTTTTTCTTGTATGGATTATATTTTTGTGTCAAGTTCAAGAGTCCTTTGCCTAACCCTAGATCCCAAAGATTTGCTTTTATTTTTTCTAAAAGTTTTGAATTGGAGTATATATTTTGAGGTAGTTTTTTTTAATTTAAGGTATGTAGCTTAGGCCACAATTCATATTTTTGTCTGTGAATGTCTAATTAATTTAGTACCATTTGATGGAAAGAATATCTTTTCCCGATTGAGTTACTTTTGCATCTTTGTTGAAAATCAATGAGGCGTATTTATGTAGGTCCATTTCTGAGTTCTTTTCTGTTCTATTGATCTACGTGTCTCTCTGTCAATATTACAGTGTCTTGGGTACTATAGCTATAATAACAAGTCTTGAAATTGAGTAGACTTAATCCTTCCATTTTAGTTTTATTTTTCAAAATTGTTTTTTAGAGCTGGGCATGGTGGTGCATGCCTGTATTCCCAGCAGCTTGGGAGGCAGAGGCAGGAGGATTGCAAGTTCGAGACCAGAGGCAGTCTGTATAACTTAGTGAGATCCTGTCTCAAAAAGTAAAAAAATGGGCTGGGTGTATAGTTCAGTGGTCCAGCACTGGCAAAGCATGCAAGTGTGCAGCCCTGGGTTCAACCCCCCGTACCACACACACACACACACACACACACACACACACACACCCCAAAAATATTAGCTCCTCTACTTCCTTTGCCTTTCTCCTACACATCTATTAGAACAACTAAAATAAAAAATAGTGTCATTGCCAAATAGTGTGAGGATGCAAAGAAACTATCACTCAGACATTTCTGGTGGGAAAGTAAAATAGTACAGCCACTCTGTGAAACAATTTGGCAGCTTCATAAATAACATGTAATTTGCCATACCAAAATTCCAGAGAGATACTGCATAGAATAATATCAAAACCAATGTGGATATTGAACACTTCATGTGAGAATAATATTTATGTTGGCTTATCTCAGGCGTGAGCATGATTTACATTCCTGAGGATACTTTATATTTGAGTTTTGTATTGAGCCAGACTATGAGAGAACCTGGAATCACCCTTCATGCTGTGCCTCTCCAATTCACTATGTATTGTAATAATGCTGGTGACCACCTCTTTTCCTTGAAAAGGTCCTAGTGCTTTCTTCCAAGATTTTATTCCTCTATTCTTGTGTGCGGAGCTAGGCTTTAGCTCAGTTGGTAGAGTGCTGCTCTGTAGTCTCTGAGGTCCCAGGTTTGATTCCCAGCACCACAAAAATGGGAGAAGAACATGGTAATCCACTCCCAAGGCAATCCTGAAACAATCAGCCATTGAAAACCCTATGAGGGTCACTATGAGTCAGACATGACAGGACGGCATCTAAGAACAACAACATTCTTGTGTGCAGGACAAAATCCTGGTAGCCTGCTCCACAAAAAATAATCAGCCATAGAAAACCCATGAATGGCAGAGAAGTACTGACCATAGTATCAGTGCCAGGCATGGCACAGTATTGGGGAGTGCTTCATCTGATGTACACAGAGTCACTATGAGTTGAACCTGACTCGACAGCACCTAACAGCAATAATTCTTCTGTGCAAATCATTTCTCCTTTAAAGATTCAATAACTCAACAATATTGACATCTCCTTCACTCTATTTCTGTGATTGGCCTGTTTCCTCGTTGCTTACTTTGTTCAGCAAAGACTTGTCCTCCTGGATCCTGGTCTTCTCCTCCATTCAAGCCTTCCATGCCAAATATGGGGGTCATACCTGTAATCCCAGCACTCAGGAGCCTGAGGCAGGAAGATCACAAGTTCCAGGCCAGCTTGGGCTACATAGTGGGACTCTGTCTCATTAATTCCCTCTCCCAAATGAAAATGAAAACCAAAAAAATCCTTTCAAAAGTCCCTTGAGCATTTTGGCCTCACATTCGCACATTCCTGGAACTCTCTGCAGCCATAGAGCATTTTGGCCTCACATTGGACACATTCCTGGAACTCTCTGCAGCCATAGTGTCCTGGCTTCAGATCCTGTCTGATCTCGGAAGCTAAGCAGGGTCAACCTGGTTAGTCCTTGGATGGGAGACTGCCTGAGAACACCAGGTGCTGTAGGCTTGGGAGAAGGACCTGGAAGCCCACTCACAAAAAACAGTCAACCATTGAAAACCCTACTAATAGCAGAAAAGCACTGACAATTGTGCTGGGCGTGGTGCAGTGTAAGGGGGTGGTTCATTCTGTTGTACATAGATAGGATTGCTATGAGTCAGACCCAACTCAACAGTACCTAACAACAACAACAGAAACCCTGGCCTAGTGTTGCTCTAACCACCATGCACCATGCACTTTGCATCCGTTCAACTGTCCCTGTTCTCTGCAACTGTGTGGTCCTGGAGCAGCACTGGAGATGAGTCACACATACATGCAGGAAGATGTCCTCCATACCATTGGGCCTGCCATCTGTCTGGAACCCTCAGCCATGGCATCCACCTGTCCTGTCCTCGAGGGGGGACTTCATGTCTCTTAAAGCAGCTCACTCTCTCGCTTCCCTTATCATTCACAGAGAAGTCTCCGGATGAAAATCCTTGCAGCTTCCTGACACTAAATTAACCAACAGCCCCAACCCATGCCTGTGCTTTTTTGCTTTACTTCTTTTAACATGGAGAAGCTCATCTACCGTACCCTCCCCAGACCTCTTCTACCTTTCCAGATGCTCATTCTACTGCTTCCCCAACTCCTCTTACGAAAGATGACCTGTGAGTGTGTTAGCATGATTTATCTTTGTCATCTTGAAAAACTGAAAGAAATCTTCCTTCACCCAGCACTCCCTTTCCAGCATTGTGCATCCTCTGTGTTTTCCTTCATATCCCAGACAATTCAAATGGATGCCTCAATGGCTCTGTGCTACCAGCACTTGCTGTTTACCCTTCGATCTGATGCCATTTTGTTTCCGTGTCCAGTACTTGACTGACATAGCTCTTCTCCGCAACTCTCCTCCGTATGTTTTTGTGGTGAATCTGGTAGGAATATTTCCTTCATAGTATGGTTGGCCACCTCTGTAGACAGCTGACAGTCTTTCTTTCTAGAAACCTTCCCTTCTCCTGGTCTCCATGGTACCTTGCTCTCCTGAATCTCCTCCTCCCATGGTGACCATCATTATGAGTAACCTTGCAGACCCTCTTCCTCTGCCCATCCCCACTATGTTGATGTCCCTTACATCTTCTGTTTTAAGGTTTCTTCCCTTTATCCTTTAGTACAGGGAAATATGTGCACCAAAATTCATCTGCTTTCCAGGATAAAATAAAGTACAGCATTTTCCCTCTGTCTCTTGCACCCAGGGCTGCTTCCATGAACACATGGCCCATACCTTCACACAGAACTCCTTACTTAGAAGGTCCTCTTCCTTGGTTTAATGTTCTGCCATTGTTAGTTTGCCATTTTAAATTTTTGAACAAAGGGCCTCACATTTTCAGTTTTTACTGAGTTTTGAAAATCATGTAGCCAACCTTGCATACACTCTATGCATTCAATGTCTTGTTGATTTCACCTGTTAAATGCTTGTAAATCACAACTTCTGCTGGCTCCACTGGCCCTCATGGTGACTATCTTCATCCTTTGTTAAGGCTGCAATACCAGTGTTTTACCTGGACTCCTGTTTCTAATCTTATTCCTTTCCTGTTTGATTCTAAGAAATAAAATAGCAGCAGGAAAATTTGAAGGTATGTGTTAGGTTAGTACATGAATGGCAAACCACAGAATCTTTAAGCACTTTTTTTCAGAAAGGTCAGACTTTTGGCCATGAATATTCTTATACTCAATGCAAATAAGCAATTCTATTTCACACTTTAGGTCTACTAAATATCATCACATCAGACAAACACACTAAAATGAATTCTTTCGTTTTAGGGGTCCTCCAATATTTGCTATTGTAGATAATGTTATAACAAACATCCTTATACATATCTCCCCTATGTCTATGTACAAGTTTCTTCAAGTGGAATTACTGGGTAAGTGGATTTGAACAGTTTTGACATTAGTTCAGAGTGAAATTCTTTTCATATTAGTTAGAACAAGTTTCTAGTCTCACCAAGAATGTACAAGAAATATAATGGCTTGATTATTTTCCATTTTGGTATTGTCAAGAGCCAATATGATGAATATGCATGATGTACTCTTTTACTTGATTTCACATTTCGCTAATTATTAGTTATGATCAACTTCTCATAACTTATGGAAATACTGAGTTTCCTCTTCTTATATTCCTTTTTCCTGTTATTTTATACTTATATATTTATCTACCTGCAGCCATACCACTGTGGTATTCGATTCTGTCAGATCTTGGAAGCTCAACAGGGTTGGGCTGGTTAGTACTTGGATGGGAACACCAGGTGCTATAGGCTCAGAAGAAGGACCTGGCAACCCACTCCCAAAAAACAAATCAGTCAGTGAAAACTCTATGAATAGCAGAGAAGCACTGTGAAATATAGCGCTGGAAAATGAGCCCCCCAGAATGGAAGACATTCAAGAAATGACTGGGAAGAGTTGCCTCCTCAAAGTAGAGTCAACCCTAATGGTGGGAATGGAGTAAACCCCCCAGGACCTCATTTTGCTGATGTGGCACAACTCAAAATGAGAAGAAACAGTGACTGCAACAATAAGTTTAAACATAAAAAAGATCGTGTGCATGGCACAGTCCTGTGTAGTGTTTTGTTCTATTATCCATAGGGTTGCTATGAGCTAGACCTGACTCAATGGCACCTAACAACAATATCGTTTATAGGTTCTGTACCCCTAATCTGAAAGTCCCAAATCTGAAATACTGCAAAATCTGAAGCTTTTTAAGCACTAAAATTCCACATCTCATTTCATATGATGGAATCTAGTCAAAATGCAATTGTACTGAAAATATTACATAAAATTATTGTCGGGCTATTTGTAATGTAGGGTATAATGAAGCAGAGAAGAAATTTGTGCTTAGATGTTTGGACTGCTCTGGTGTGGATGTGGTTTCCTTGTACCCACTGAAGAGTTCATGTCTTAGAAGCTTGGTCCTCAGGATGATGATAATGACAGGTATTCAAACCTTTAGGAGGGGACCTAGTACAAGGTGATTGAGCCATTAGGGGCACCTACCTTGAAAGGAATTATCATGGCTATTGTGGAGCCCCTATGAATTCCCACATGAGAGGGTTGTCATAGAAAGGTGAGGCTGGCCTCTCTCCACCCCCCAATTTCCTGACTCTCCAAATAATCTCTCCTTTTCCAGACACCCTGCCCATTGTGAGGTCATCAGTATGAGTCACTCACCAGAGGTGAGAAGAAGCAGGTGCCATGCTCTTGAACTTCCAAAACTATGAGCTTACAATCTCTTTTTAAATAAATTATTCAGCCTCAGGTATTTTGTTATAGCAATAAGAGGTGAACTAATATGATCCATAACTATAATATCTCATTATGTCTGTGAGTATATTCAAACAAATTCAAAGACTGTAACATTTCTAGTCCCAAGAATTTTGGATAAAAGGTACTCAGCCTATAATGTAATTATACGCACACACACACACATGCACACGCGCACACACACACACACACACACACAGTTGTTCAATTATGTGTGGAGCCAATCCATCACTCCAATTATTTGGCTTTGTACTTTTTAAATAATGTCTTTGGTTATATACAATTTTAAAAACTTACTCTTGTAACATTTATTGTTTTTCTTCTTGATATTTGCTTTTTATATCTTACTTAAACAAACAAACAAAAAACCTAAGTGAATAAATAGCCTCCTCTAATTCAAGGTCATAGCGATGTCTTTGTGTATTTTCATCTAAATATTTCAAGATTTCCTTTTTATGCTCAAACTTTAACAATATAGAATAGTTGTATAAGGTCTTGAAGCAAGATCTTATTTATTGAATAGTCCTTTATTTCCCTACTGATTGATAATTTCACCAGTATCATATAGCAGGCTCATGTGTTTACATAAATTCTGATCTATCCTTTTCAATTTTCTGTCCCTGAAAATGCTGTATTAATTACTTTCTATGTTTTTATCTTTCTAAAAATTATTTTTAACCTGGTAAGGTGACTTCCTACTCCTTTTCTCTTTCTTTTCTTCTCTTTCTCCTCTTTCATCTTAGTATTCTTTTGGATATTTCTTTCCCATATGAACTAAGACTTAACTGGTCAAGTTTCATTTTAAAATTCCCATTAACAATTCGATATTAATTTCATTGAGTCCACAGATTTATCTGAGCACAATTAACTTCTTTACAACAGTTATTC
>VMDO01014381.1:44222-55017 GCA_007922755.1 Pedetes capensis | reverse complement strand
TTTGTGTCCTCTCTCTTCTTTGTTTGACTCTATTGCAAGATATTCATAAATTTTTAAAAAATAAGATTTTAAAAACCATTTTAGTTTTGTAAGAAGATTTAACTTTTATTGATTTTTCTCTTTTATTATTGCTTTTAATTTTGTCAATTTCTGCTTCTAGCCTTGTTGTTTCTTTCCTTTGGGTTTAATTTGTTTTTCTGACACTAACTTCTTAAAGTAGAAGCGTATATTATTGAATTGAGACCTTTATTATTTTATAATATAAGCATCTGGTATGGACAAATAGTAATTTAGCTGTATTCTACAAGTTTTGACATACTGTATTTTAATTTTCATTCAGTTAAAAATCTTTCCTAATTTCCCTTGATAGGTCTTATTTGATCCATGGCTTGTTTAGAATCATATGGTTTAGATGTTGTGTGGAGATTTTCCTATTATATTTCAGTTTTTTATTTCTATGCTAAGCCTATTGTGATGAGAAAACAAACCTTCTATGATTTAAACTCTTTGAATTGAATTAATGCTCTTTTAGTGATCTTGTTGGACATTCCATGTGTTCTGTTATCATTTGATGGTGCTATGTGAATGGCAATTTACAATTATAAAACAACCACAATAACAAATTACAACAGAAGTGACAATTGTATCCAATTGGTTGATAGTATTGGTAGTTTTTCTATATATATATATATATATATATATATATATATATATATATATATATATATATTTGTAGACTACTCTTATCTAGAACTGGAGTTTAGCTCAGTTGGTAGAGTGTTGCTCTGCACTCTTAAAGGCCCTCAATTTAATCCCCAGTGCCATAAAAATGGGAGAAGGATGTGTCAATCCAATCCCAAAGCAATCCTGTTACAAACATTGAAAACCCTGTGAGGATCACTATGAATTAGACCCAACTTGACGGCATCCAACAATGGTGGCTTAAACAACAGACATTTATTTTCCCAGAGTTCTGGAGGCTAAAAGTCTAAGAACAAGGTGTTGCAGGGCTGTTTCTTCTGAGGTCTCTCTCCTTGGCTTATAGGTGACTGTGTTCTCCTGTGTATGACTGTATCCTAAACTATTCTCCTTGTAAGAACTCCTATCGTATTGGATTTGACCTGCGATTTAGCTCAGTTAGTTGAGTGCTGCTCTACACTCTCTGAGGACCCAGAACACAAAAATGGGAGAAACATGTGGCAATCCACTTCCGAAGTGATCCTAAAACAATCAACCATTGAAAACCCTTTGAGGGTCACTATGAGTCAGACCCCTACTCGACGGCACATAACAACAACAATAAATCACCATATTCAATTAAATATCACCCCAATGGCCTTATATAACCTTATTTCTTTAAAGACTCTATGTACAAATACAGTCACATTTTAAGCACTGGGCAAAAGGATATCAACATGTGAATTCTGGGGAGATACAATGTAACCCATAACACTCCTCCTTCTAATTCCTCAAAATTCACATATTTCTCATATGCAAAATACATTTACCTCATGTCAATAGTACCAAAGTCTTAACCTACTCCAGTATCAACTCTAAATTCAAAATCTCACCTAAGTATCATCTAAATCAGATTTGAATGAGTCTTGAAGCTTGATTTGTCCTCTCTAGTTGTGAATCTATGAAACCCTAAGACAACCAATTATCTGCTTCCAAAATAAAGCAGTGGGATAGGTTTACAATATATATTCCTATTCCAAAAGGAAGAAAGCAAATAGAAAAAAGTTGTTACAGTTCTAAAGTAAGTCAGAAAACAATCATGGCAGTTAATTAGCTTTTAGTGCTCTAGAGTAATCTTGTTTGGCTCAACGCTCTGTCGCTGGTCTGGCCAGGGTGGTAACCCTGTGTTCTAGATCAAGAGGGTAGTTCCTCTGCCTTCTATGTCTTAGGGTACATATACATTTTAGACTGTTATATTTTCTTTATCATTATAAAAATCCATTATTGTCCTGAGTTCTCTAATTCCTGAGTGATACTTATTGAGTTCTCTTATCTACTAGGTCCTATTATTTATCAATTCTGGAGAGGTAAATTCTAACCACAATAAACTGTTTTCCTCAAATAACTGTGTTGGATTAGGACCTTTAAGAGCCCTACATATTAAGAAGATTATAGTGCTTCTAATATTTATTTCACATTTATTATGTAATAAAATTATACCTTAAAGTAATATTTTACTTTCAAATACAAAATATGTGCAAGCAAAAATTAAAACTAGTTTCTTTCTAAAAGTAAACAAATTCACTGAAGCTCAACTTCATCATTTGATGGTATCTTAAGTGAATTCTTTGTCTTCCATGAAGTAATTAACCATTGCCAAGGAATGTTACATAGAATATAATCAAAATGGTCCTTTAGTCCAATAAATTGGAAAATGCTAAATGCAATATCTGCGTAATAAATATGAGTATATTAAAGGCCTTTAGAGGCCCAATAGCAGTTAAAATAATTTAAAGTTATTTAACTATATATTATAGTTAATTTTTACCACAGACCTATTTTTCATAAAATGATGAATGATCCATGAAATAAATTTTTCACTTAGCACATTTTGGAAAATATTTCAGAAATGCAGCATCAATTTCTGAGTAGTTATCATGGGATTGGGACTTTTCTAAAAGATTTATACATTTCCTATTATTTATCACATCAGATTTAGAGGATAAGTAGATTTTATGAGGCAAACATTATTATCTGCAATTTACGGATGAGTACATTGAGACAGTGAGGTCACATATCTTCTAGGAATGAAGTTATGATTCAGACTTCATTTACTCCTCTTCATAATTTACCAAGCAGTAACCCTTTAGTATTTCCATCCCAGGAAATGATGTCATATTCTTTTCACCTCAACTCTGATTCAAATCCCAGAGCTCTACCTCAGAGGAACATATACTCTTCTACAAAATTTCTGGCCTCTGATTCATCATGTTCTTATCCTTTAACTCCTATCTGGCTCTGACTTTAAATTCATTCTTTGGTTTTCAAATGAATCCATGTACTAGGAAAAAGCCCAAATTGGACATTTCACAAGTCCAGCCTCAGTCTTTTTATAAAAAAATGCAACCCCTCCTGCAGAGCTAATGAGAGTTGTTGTGGCATTAGGTGTCAAGAAGAAGAAAAGAAGAGCAAACAAAACAGGCATCAAAAGAGAATGGGACTTCTGGGGGAGGCCATTAATGAGTTGGATGCACCCTATCTATAGTTGCTGTTGACACCCAGTTGGTATAAGAAAGGACTTTGAAAGGAGCAGAAAAGTATTTTGCTACCCAGTAGTCTTGGACATCTCAAAGTATTCAAGAGATTCCCAGCAAGTCTTTTCCAAAAAGTGAGATATAATAAGGGTTTTGACAACTATATAAAATGACTCATAAAAGCATGCAATTAAATTATAACTTAAATGTGTATTATGTATTTTGGGTGTGTTGTCAGGAAGGGCCAATTCCTGGAGATGGACATGATGCTTGGGAGAGTGGTGGGTCAGTGAAAAAAAAAAGGAAGATCCTCCACTAGATGGATTGACACAGTGGCTACAAAAATGGGCATAAGCATAAAAAATGATTGTTTCCATAGCACAGCAGGTCATGTATTATTCTGTTTTACATAGGGTCACTGTGAATGGGACTCAATTTGATGGCACTTAACAGTGGGTCTGACTCATAACAACCCTGTATACAACAGAATGAAACATGACCTGACACCATGCCATGTACATGCTTGTTTTTATGCTTAAGGCCATTGTTTCAGTCACTGTATCAGTCCATCTAATTGAGGATCTTCCTTTCTTCATTTTTGATCCACCACTCTCCCAAACATCGTGTCATTCTCCAGGCATTGGATCCTCCTGATAGGTACAAAATTCATAAGATGCAGTCTAACCATCTTTGCTTCCAAAGAGCACTCTGGTTACACTTCTTCTAGAATGGATCTATTACTTCTTTTGGCAGTCCATGGAATATTCAATATTCATCTCTAGTACCAAAATTAAAAAGCATCAATTCTGTCTTCCTTATTCAATGTCTAGCTTTCACAAGCATATGATGCAATTAAAAATGCCATGGCATGAGTCAGATGTACCTTCATCTTCAATGTGACATCTTTACTCTTCGATCTTTTGCAACAAGTTTTATCAGTATAATGAGTCTTGATTTCTTGATTTCTGCTTCCACAGGTGTTGATTGTAGAACCAAGTAAGGCAAAATCTTAGACAATCTCAATCTTTTCACCATTTATCATGAAGTTGTTTACTGATCCAGATGCAAAGATTTTTGATTTCTTGAGGTTGAGCTTCAATCTGTACTGAATGCTGTATTCTTTAATCTTCATTAGGCAATTTTTCAAATTTTCTTCACTTTTACCAATCAAAGTTGTGTCGTCTACATAATGCAAGTTGTTCAGGAGTCTTCCTCCAATCCTTACACCATGTTCTTCTTTATAAAGTCCATCTTCTTGGATTATTTGCTTAGCATAGCGATCAAAGAGTTATGATGAAAAGATATAGCCTTGACTCACACCTTTCCTAACTTTAAACCTCACTGTGTTTCCTGTTCCATTTGAATAACTGCCTCCTGTTCCATGTACAGATTCCTCATGAATACAATTAAATGTTCTGGTATTCCCATTATTTTCAATGTTGTCCATAATTGTGATCCACACAGTCAAATGCCTTTGCACAGTGAATAACACAGATCAACATCTTTCTAGTATCCTTTGCTTTCTATCAATATCCATCTTACATCACCAATGATGTCCCTGGTCCAAACTCTTTTCTGAATTAGCTTGGTTTTCTGGGAGTTCCCTGTTAATGTACTGCAGCAGCCACTTTTGTATGATCTTAAGCAAGATTTTACTTGTATGAGATATTAATGATACCATTAGATAATTTCTGGATTCAGTTGGATCCCCTTTCTTGAGAATGGGCACAAATATGGATCTCTTCCAGTCAGTTGGTCAAGTAGCTGTTTTCCAAATCTCTTGGCATAAACAAGTGAACACCTCCAGTGCTGCATCTGTTTGTTGAAACATCTCTATTGATAGTCCATCAATTCCTAGAACCTTGCATTTTGCCAATACCCTCAAGGGAGCTTCCACTTCTTCCTTTAGTACCATTGGTTCCTGATCATGGGCAACCTCTTGAAATGGTTGATCATCCACCAATTCTTTTTGGTGTAATGACTGCATGTATTCCTTCCAACCTCTTTTGATGTTTCCTACATTAATATTTTCCCTCTAGAATCCTTCACTGTTGCCCCTCAAGGCTTGAGTATTTTCTTTAATTTTTTAAGCTTGAGAAAAACAGAACATATTCTTTCTTTTTTGTTTTCTATCTCCACATCTTTGCACATGTCATTATAATATTTAATCTTGTCTTCTCGAGCTGCCTTTGGAATTTTCTATTTAGTTCTTTAATTTCATCAAGTCTTCCTTTTGCTTTAGCTGCTTCACATCTAAGGGAAAGGTTCAGAGCCTCTTTTGACATGTAATTTGGTCTTTTTTTCTGTCTTTTCAATAATGTGTTGCTTTCCTCATAAATGATATCTTTGATCTCCTGCTATAACTCATTAGGTCTTCAATCCTTAGTGTCTAATGCATCAAATGTGTTCTTGAGATGGTCTCTGAACTCAGGTGGGATATACTCATGACCAAACCTTGGCTCTTGTATAGTTGTTCTAATTTTAAGTTTTAGTTTGAACCTGCATGTGAGCAGTTGATGCTCTGATCTACAATCAGCACCTAGTCTTGTTCTGACATTTGACTTGAGTTTTTCCATCATTTCTTTCCACAGATGTAGTAATTTTATTCTTCTATGTTTCATCTGGTGAACTCCACATGTATAATTGCTGTTTATGTTGGCAAAAGATGTATTTGCACTGAAAAAGTCATTGGTCTGACAAAATTCTAACATGTGATCTCCAACATCATTTCTGTCACCAAGGCCATATTTTCCAATTACTACGCCTTCTTTATTCCCAACTTTTGCATTCCAGTCACCAGTAATTATCAGTGCATCTGATTGTGTGTTTAACCAATTTTAGTATGTATGTTTATTTGCATATTTCCATTAAAATATTACTTAAAACCATTAGCAAACTCTAAAAATAATCAATAGAATTTGTCCAGTCAGACCTAATTAAGCCATTGAACCATGTTTAGTTCTATTGAAGTCTAATGATCTATTTATTCATTCATTCATTATAAAATACATTAAATATCTTCTAAATTATGGTATCTAGAAGCTTAGTCAGGTAACAAAGGTTTCAATGGTTTGAAAATATAACTTGCAAAGTATCTGGGTCATATCATAATTTTACCCAGGTTCCTCTCTTCACATCCAAGTCAAGTTGGCTTTTTTTCCTACACATTGTTGACTCTTCAGAGAACATTATGAGTAAATTGAAGAGATGGATGGGGGAACACTGGTAACACACTTGGCCACTTATATCAGCATGGAAATTGACCAACAAATCACATTAAAGAATAAGAATAGGTGAGAATTGGACATTTTACCTGATCTAATGGGAGGATGAAGCATTGGAGAGTTAGCTTTTTGTTTTGTCTTGTTTCTTCATTGTAGTACCTACAATGTATAAAATGCACTCTCGATTCATCCTTTCACAGTTAATAAATGTGGTAGAGCAAACACTCATCTGTTTACCCTCTAATAAACTTCCTTAGCTTGTATGTGGGATAAGAATGCATAAGGCCAGGAACTTGCAGAAACTCACCTCAGGGATATAGTCTTAAAGGAAAGGTCAATACTTGAAGAGTAAATGCGTTAACCCACAAAGCTGGACCAGCACAGAGATAATCACTTTTAAAGGTCATTATTTTGAAAGTGAGTAGGTGTTATAGTTGATGGTGTTCCTCTAACAAGGAGACATAGGTGGAGAAATGTGTAGAAAAGATGAAGAAGGCACAAGTATGTGCAAGACAAGGCTAGGGGACAAAGAACACCACTGAGTTCTCAAGGTGCTGGAAAAGAATCACTTCTTCAAAGTCAATCATTTCAGTCACATTGTCAACTCAAGGCATTTTAACAGTTTTATTGAATTATAAATAATGTATGAAAAAGTACATAAGTTAAGTGGGTACAATTTGTTTTTGATTGGTTACACCTGTGAAACAATCACTGCAGACAGATAATGAATATACCCGTCACCTCTCAAAATTTCTCCATGTCCCTCGATAATTCTTTGTTCCCCACCTCTGCTTGTCTATACCTTTCCACCCCACCATTTCCAGGAAATCACTAATCTGCTTTCTTCCATTGCAGATTAGTTTGCATTTTCTAGATTTTATATCAATGGAATTTTACAGTATGTACTCCTTTTGGTTACTTAACGTAACTATTTGGGAACTCAACTATGTTGCAGTGTGCTTCAATGGTTTCATGTTTTTTATTATGGTGAGGTATTTCCTTCTACAGACATACCAAAGTTTCTTTATCCATTCACCTCTTGATGGACATATGAATTTGTAATAGGCAACACAACTTAAAAGCTTGAAATAATGAAATATATACTATCTCACGATTCCTTTGGATCTGGAGTCTGAATGCAGCTTAGCTTGGTACTTCTGGCTCAGGGTCTCTCAACAGGCTACAATGAAGATGTCACCCAGAACTACAATAGTCTCAAGATTCAAACAGCAGATAATGTGCTTCTAAGCTCACTCATGTCCTAACACAATAGGCAAAGCCCAGCTGTGGCAACAGGTAAATTCTGAAAACTCAGGGGCTCAACACAACAAAGTTTATTTTTGGTACCCATCATCGTCAGATGCCATAGCTCTTATACATCTATAGCTACAGCATCTGGAACACCTGACTTCCATGAGTACCACAGAAAGTCAGAGGGCTAAGCCATGGGCAGTGGTGCACATTTATAATCCCAGCAACTTGTGACATGGCGGCAGGAGGATGGCAAGTTCAATGCCACAGGCAGCTTGAGTAACTTAGAGAGACTCTGTGTCAAAAATAAGATATGAAAAATTGGCTGGGGGTGCAGCTCAGTGGTAGAGCACTCGCAAAGTATGTGCGAGGAACTGGATTCAATCCCTAAATACAAAAATAAATAAATAAATAAAAGAAAAAGAGAAGAATAGAAAAGAAACAAAGAGGAAGAAAAGAAAAATAAAGAAAAGAGAGCAAAGAAAAGAAAGAAAAAAGAGGAGAAAGAAGGAAAAAAGAAAAGATAAGAAAAGGAAAGGAAAGGAAAGGAAAAGAAAAGAAAAGAAAAGAGAGAGAGAGAGAGAGCTAGATAATCATAAGATGCTTTGAGGGAGGTTTTCCAGCACATTCATCCACATCCCAGTGCTGCACCCTAGGATCCTCATGTCATGTCTACCTCAATCCCATTTTCAGAACCCAATCTAACAGCTCCAGCCTCATTGTGAGGGGAACCAAGCCTTGAATGGCTCCTGCTCTGACTCCAGTATATGTTTCTGAACCCCACAAGGGCCATGGCTGTGACTTCCTTACTCATTGTTTACTCTGAAGCTCATGTTCAGTTCAAGGTACACAACAGGCATTCAATAAATCCTTCTTATTCTTTTAAAGGCATCATTTCAGTACCTCTGTGAAGTAATTCTTATTCCCATTTTCACATGAGTAACTTGAGGTTAATAAAAGTTATGTGAGTGTCCTAAACCTACACCAGTGTTTAGTCACTGGATGAAACCCTGATTTCATTCCTCCACGTTCAGGAAGCCTTGTGTGATATCACCTATTTTTCTTAGTGGCTTTGAATCTCTTTAAGAAGCTCCATGCTGAGTGGATTCTAGTGTGATTTTACTGTGGAGGTGCAATTGGGCTATACTAATGGTGGCAAAGCCCCTAGCCTCTTGCTGTAGATCCTCTGTTCATTTGCTGAGAGTCCCTCAGATCCTCCCTCCACATTTGTGGTGGGAGACAGAGTGAGTATAGAATCTTCCAGCACCTTCCATGCAATTCTTTTCTCCCAGGTAGCTGAGGTCTTACTCAGCTGAAGTGCTAGCTCTGCTGCCTCAGTGCCACCCCAGTGCAGGCTGTGAGCACCCACTTGCCATTTCGTTGAGGGGGGCCCCCAGCCCTGTGCATGTAGCCCTTCATCCAGAGGCTAAGCCCTCTTCTCCAGGGTCAAAAGCTTTCTTCTTCCAAAAGATTATCTGCTCCTTCATTCCCTCCACTGGCCTGGCTCTTCATTCTCTTTGCTTCTGTGCCAGTGACGCTTTCCATGAAGGAGGGTGTATTAGTTAGCTTTTCCATACTGTGACCAATAATAGCTTCCTAAGACAGTGCTTCCCACTGGGGTCCAAGTGTTCAAATATGAGCCTTGAGGGCCACATAGGCACAAACCCTAACAGTGAGTGTCTGTCAATACCTGCAATCCCCCATAAGGTACCTGGCATGGGCCCCTCCTGTCAAGTCTCCTCCTTCAGAGACTGATCCAAGTTTCCTCCTCAGATCTCCCCGTGTCCATCCCACTTACAACACACATTTGCAGGGGCTGCCACCTTCTTACCCACAGAGTTCATCCCGAGGTGGGGCTCAGTCTTGGGTTTTACTTTAAAGCTCTGGTGTCAGGAATACTTTTATGCTGGGTCACGAATGTATCAAGGTGACAGGTTCCTGAAGATGTGGAACAGGATCTCCAATACCCACCTGCTTTTCTCTTCCTCTTCCTCTCTTATCTTCCCTCTCTTCTTCTCAACACCTCCACCCACATGACCTCTTTCATCTGGCCCATTATGAAATATTTTATTGCACTGATTCCACTAATGATGGTTATCACTATTTAGGACTTCTAAAGCCTTCTATTTTATATCACTTTGTAGCCATCATCTCTTAATTCTCAAAAACTGGGTCAGTGAATTTCCCATGTTATCACATAATGTGCAAAGAGGAATGATGGCTCGATCCAGGGTCACGCGCAGGGTCAGGTGCAGCTCTCAGAAGGGAAATCTTCACAACCTGCTTTTTGCTTACTGGAGGCTGACTGAGTGTTGCACAAAAATTGTCTCCCTTTCTTTACCCAGCAATTTGTAATCATTCACCAAGATGTTATCATTGTAATAGCAGCAATAGAGCATAGAACTGAGATAATCAGAAGCAAATGGAAACCTGAAGCCTGAGTGGTGAATGCAGTAAGACTCTATCCCCAGAAGCCATCCTCCTTGGAGTCCTCTGAAAAAGAGGTTAATGGAAAAGCCTTGCCAGTCAAGGGCAAGTTAGGATGGCAGCTAGAGAAATAAATACCCACCTGCAGTCCCTAGCTGCACAACTGAGCACTACTTTATCAAAAGCTGGATGTGTGGTTCATGTTTCATTACCTGGGTCAGGAAGAGTGTAAATTTGGAAGCTATATATTACAATTTTCCCCTGTCTTGAATGTTAACAGCATTCCACTGGCTTGAGTTGCAGCCTTGAAAATCCATGGGCTCTTTTCTACTTCGCTGGAGCATCAAAAGTATGCTGGCCCAAGAGCTGAAGCAAACACAATTAGGAGACCAGCCATGCTTAGTTAACCATTCTGCAGAGACATTCCTAAATTTGTGCTGGAGGAGGACATACTTTGCAAGGGCTCTACCACTGAGCTGTACGCCCAGCCCATTTTTTTTTTATCTTGAGATAGGATCTCTCTAAGTGACACAGGCTGCCTCTGGCCTCAAACCTGTGATCCTCCTGCCTCTGCCTCCCTAGTTGCTGGCATTACAGGAATGAGCCACTGTGCCTGGCTTGGAAATAGTCTAAAATAAGCTTTCTAAATAGAATGTTTGTTCTTCCAATAAGGAGATATTT
>VMDO01014381.1:0-42500 GCA_007922755.1 Pedetes capensis | reverse complement strand
TTTAGTGTGACCTCATAAATATTTTTAAACATATTTCAAGGCTTTATTTTTAAAGGAAGGGGGCAATACTCTTCCATGTGCTTTTTTATTTCTTCTTCCGTTTGAAAAATGAATCATGAGGATTTCATGGTTATTTTGATAACCATGACTGCTTTTTATCATCTCTTTCAAACTTAAGAAATGGTTTGAGTTCTACCAGGTGCTATATTTTGGAGTTGGGCAATAATAAAATGTTCCTCTTCCTCCTTCTCCTGAAAGGTGTTTGACCAAATTCCTTTGAAAATCAGCAAAAAAATAATACGACTAATGAGGCCAGACCCCTTCCGTCAACTTCTTTGCATGGTTCATAAAACTACAGCACTGCGTAATGGAAGAAAACTATAAAACACACCATTATCAGGCTGACAAATACCTGTGTGGAAAATTAGAGATAAAGACAAATGTCCAAAAGTGCACTTTGATAACTAAATAGTTAACGTTCCAGCAAGTTCTCCTTTCCAAAGAATTCATGTTGTGCTTCCATTTGAATTTACTACTTCAATTCAAGCAAAAGTACCGACTATTACTTCTTATCACTGTCACTTTCTATCTAGAACAATGTGTTATTTTGGCACATTGATTAAATTAAGACTTGCACACAAAGGAATTGGCAACTTTTACAAGAAGACTAATTCTTGCTCAGTTTCTGCATGAAAGTTTGGTTTGGAGTCACAGACTTTATTATTATTATTATTAGATTTGAAAAACTGAGTCCAGCATCGACAAAATACATTCTGAATTTTCTCCAACTGAGGGCGGCTTTGTCACAGTGTGTGCCTTGAGCTGAGTAAACAAGATGGACAGTGTGGATTTTCTCTTGTCACAAGTTCAAGATGCTGTTGGCAAGTGTGTGAGAATTCTGAGTCCTGCTGGTTTAAAAAGCATAGGCAACCAAGAAGACGCAAGATGCTTTTTGATGCTGACGTGGAAAAAGAACTAATCTGGATATGCATGCAATAGTTGTGGAACGGGCAAGAGAGCAAACTGGGGAGTTTCAAGCTGCTGCACTGCCCTCAGGCTTTGGTCAGAATGAAGGAATTGTGTTTAATATGCTGGGACACAGCTGGCTCGAATAAATAATTACAGAAATATGTGTTACCTATGTTATCTGCATCAGTTCTATGGTAGAATTATCCCATCAACCTTGTGACAGTAATTCTTGGGTTAAGGAGTCAAAAACAACTGTATTTGAACAGTGCCAAGTGAAAACATGTATTTTGCAAGTTTCTTCCAGGTATTTGTTAAAACCCAGTAGTGGAGTCACTGAGTGCAGACTGTATTGTGTTGACTCTTCTCTCTCTCTTCCCCATTCATTTCTTCATTCAGCAATTATTATTTGCCTGGAAAATGTTAGGTATTTTACTCCACCTTTGACCATGTGGAACTCCTTGTCTAGTTAGAATAACAGCATGTACAGAATTTTTTTTCTTCATTGTACCTGAAGCCCTAGAAATAGATGTGACCTTGTGCTTTCTTGGCACTATGAGTATTCCTGCTCAAGAGAAGTGAGCAGACACCTGTCCAAACTGTGTGGTTTTCTCTAACCCTAAACTCTCACAGAACCCTTCATCCTCACCCACTGATGTTTCTTTCCTCTTCATTGTTTATACTAAAAGACATTGTTGAAGAAAAGGCCAGGGAAAGGGAAAAGTACTCTGACTGCTAATGAGGATTTTCTTTTTTAATAGGAAAAGTGCTCTTGATCTGAAATCTTTGACACAAAGAGTAGTGGTAAAGATCAAATGTGGTTTTGCCCTTGAAGCATCATGCATTCTGTAAAGCACCATAGAGGCATAAAAGATTATCATATTATTACAAATATTTTGGAGAAAATGAATTCCCAGGTTGACAGCATTCTTCCCCTGAAGGCTTGCTTGCTATTGTAGACACACAATCTTCATTCATTACACTAAGTCAGCACCTCGTGCTGTGATTTCTCTTGCATCCCCCCAGGAATGCCATATTTTAAAACTACTATTATACCTTGTCATGTAGCTGCAGACCCCTGGCTGCCTCCTTTTCTCCACCTGGAAGGTTAATCAAACGTAAGCATTTCTTCATTCTATGGCAGGCATCCTGGGGCACACAATTTGGGATTAGTGACTGACCCCGCTGTTCATTCTGACAGCACACACTCCAGATTGCGTTCTCCTTTTAATAAGCAGAGCTGCTAAGAGAAAAGGCGACGGTCATTAGCTAAAAGTTAGCCGAGGATGAAAACAGTACACTTTGCTTCTAAGAAGCTCTTTTGAAGGAAACCTTTTTTCCCTAGCAGCCATGTAACAGTATCTCTAAGGAATTCATGATAATTTGTCTTGATCTTTAGCAAAATGAAATTGTATGCAGCAGTCAGGTCACATATGTTTTCTTCATCACTTACCTGTTGTTATATTTCTGGCATTATTAAGAGAATGAATTTAGGGGGTGACAATGGCTTATGTAATAAGCTTTATTTTTTAATGGAGTACCATAACATAGTCAAAATACAAAGGACTAAACATAATGGCCTGGAAGGTGGTGGTCAGAGATTTATAGTTGAAAGTTTCCTTGTTATTCTGTAGGTACAACTAAGAAGAATTTCTGTGCAAGCTTCTCTCTTTTCTCTTTAGTCCATATCCATTTTCTTTGTTCCATTCCCTGCTTTCTTGCCCAATGGCACTTGTCAACATGTTTCCTCCTTCTTCCAGTCTTGGGATCTGGATTACTTGATCTTATTGGAGTAATTACAATGCATATGGGCTCTGAAGCTTCCTTTGAATGTCAAGCAGCTAAAGTAAAAGGAAGAAATGATGAAGTTAAAGAACTGAACAGAAAATTTCAAAGCGCAGCTCAAGAAGACAAAATCAAATATTGTATGACATGTGCAAAGAGCTGGAGACAAAAAAAAAAACAGGAGAGAAGAAAATGTTCTTTTTTTCTTTTTTGAAGAAAAATACTTCAAGCCTTGGGTGGCAATAGTGAAAGATTCTATAGGGAAAATGTTAAATGATGCAGGAAACATCAAAAGAAGATAGGAGGAATACACAGAGACATTATACAAAAAATATTGGTGCATGATCAACCATTACAAGAGATTGCCTATGATCAGGAACCAATGATACTGAAGGAAGAAGTGGAAGCTGCCTTGAAGGAGTTGGCAAAACACAGGCTCCAGGAATTTATGGAATATCAATACAGATGTTTCAATAAACAGATACAGCACTGGAGGTACTAACTTCTTTTATACCAAGAGATGTAGAAAAGAGCTACCTGGCTAACTAACTGGAATAGATTCATATTTGTGCCCATTCTCAAGAAAGGGGATCCAACTGAATGCAGAAATTTCAAAAGATATCATTAATATCACATGCAAGTAAAATTTTTCTAAAGATCATTGAAAAGCAACTGCAGCAGTATTACTGACAGGCACTACCAGAGAGTAAAACCAGATTCAGAAGAAGGCGTGGAACTAGGGACATCGTTCCTGATGTCATATGGATATTGACCGAAAGCAGAGAATACTAGAGAGATGTCTATTTACATTTTATTGACTATGCAAGTGTATTTGACTGTATGGACCATAACAAATTACCGACAGCATTGCGAAAAATAGGAATACTATGATATTTAATTGTACTCATGAGGAATCTGTACATGGACCAGGAAGCAGTCTTTCAAGCAACAAGGAAACACTTCTTTGTTTAAAGTCAGGAAAAGTGTGTGTCAGGGCTGTATCCTTTCACGATACATCCTCAATCTCTATGCTGAACAAATAATCTGAGAATTTGGACTTTATGAAGAAAAATGTGGCATCAGGATTGGAAGAAGACTCATTAACAACTTGTGTTCTGCAGATTACACAATTCTGCTTGATGAAAGTGAAGAGGATTTGAAACATTTGCTGATGAATATCAGAGAACACAGCCTTCAGTACGGATTGTGTCTCAATATCAACAAAACAAGAAGCCTTGCGTCTGGGTCAGTAAGCAACTGCATGGTAAGTGGAGAAAAGATTGAAGTTGTCCATGATTTTGCTGTACTTAATTCTATAATCAAAACCTGTAGAAGCAGCAGTGAAGAAATCAAAGGATGTATTGCATTGGAGAAAGCTGTTGAAAAGACTTCTTTAAAGTCCTAAAAAGTAAAGATATCACGTTGAAGTTAAAGGTAAACCTGACTGATGTCATAGTATTTTCAGTTGCATCATATGCTTGTGAAAGCTGAATGTGGAATAAAGGAGACAGGAGAAGAATTGATGCTTTTGAATTATGGTGCTGGAGAAGCATATTGAATATACCATGGATTGCCAAAAGAATCAATAGATCTGTTGTAGAACTGCTCCTTAGAAGCTAGGATGGCTAGATTGTGTTTGATGTATTTTGAACATATCATCAGGAGGGACCAATCCCTGGAGAAGGATGTCACGTTTGAGAGAATGGCAGGTCAACAAAACTAAGGAAGACACTCAACTAGATGGATTAATACAGCACCTGAAACATGGGCTTAAACATAAAAAAGATTGTGGGTGTGGCACAGTGTTGGGTAGTGTTTCATTCTGTTGTACATAAGGTCACTATGAGTTGGACCCAACTCAATGACACATAACAACAGCAATGGTCCCATGGTTGAGGGACTGGAGTTTATTTTTAAGACTCTTGCTATTTAATTGGTCTCACTCCATAGCTACTAAGGTATGTCTATATTTTGTATATAATATATATTAGAAATTGGTTTTCTTTGAGTGATTAATTTTTTCCTAATCAATCAATGTAAACAAATAGTTTTTTGTACAGTGAGCGAAACAACATATTTGCAAAAAAATTCCATTTAGTCATGATCCATCATTAGAGGTAAATGTAAATTCTGATCTCAGAAACAGACAGCTAAGATAGGGAGGGCAGGGTTGACATTTATAGTTGTGAAGTTCAGGCTGTGAGCAACTTCAGGGCATTCTCTGGATTTGTGCAGTGTACTACTTGCACAGAAGTAAAAGGTATCCTTTGGGATTAGGTCTGTATCCTTGTGAGGCAGGAGAAGCACACCAAATGTAAATCCTTTGATTACCTTCTCTACACGTTTCATGGTCTTTCCTTCATATGGCTTCATGTAACGTCTTTTCCTTATAGTATAAAGGTGATTATGTGTTATGATTTATATCCAAAATGTCTCCTAAAAACTCTTGTGTTCAAGGTTTGGTTCCCAGGGGAGAGGTGTTCAGCTGCAGAGCCTGTGTGGCATGATTGGATCATGAGAGTTCTGACCTCATGACTGGATTAACTCATTGGTGAATTTATAGCCTAATGAGTTTGTGGGGGGAGGAGCTTTGTTATAAAACCAAGGGCACACAAATCAAATCTCTAAAACTGTGAGACAAATATTTTTTCCTATTTTGTTACAGTGATATTACAGTAGAGAAATTATTAGAGAATTATTAAAGCATGTACTTTGAGGTAGTGTGGCAGTAAGAATCCATGCCTAATCCTCAGAATCTGTGACCTTTCATGGAAAATATTAAGTTAAGGATCTAAAATGAGGACATTTGCCTGGATTCCTTGGATGGACCTAATCATTCAAAGTAAAGAACTCTTCCCAGCTGTGGTCAGAGAGAAGCGTGACTGTGGAGGAAGAGTCAGAGAGATGCTCCAGTATTGGCTTGGGAAACAGAAGAAAGAACAATGAGCCCAGACGCGCAGCAGTCTCTAGGAGCTGCAAACATCAAGGAAAGGATCTTCCCAGTGTTAGTCAGTTTTCAGCACTTTGATAAACAAGTCAAGGGAGAAGGGATTTATTTTGGCTCATAGTTTTAAAGGTTGCTGTCCAAGGGTGACAGGATCCAGGGCTTTGTGCCTGAGGTGAAACAGAATATCACGGTGGCAAGAGGATGTTGGAGGAGGCTGCTCACTTCACGGTGGCCAGGAAGCAGAGACAAGACAGGAAGGGGCTTGAGACAAGATGTTTCTTTCCAGGGCAGGCCCTCCAGTGACCTACTCCCTCTAAGAGGCCCACCTCCTAATTTCCACTACCTCCCAATAATGCTATGAATCTATCAAGGGATTAACCCATTGATTAGATCAGAGCTTCAGGATCTAGTCAATTCCCACAAGCCCATCTATGGCAACTAATCATTGAACACATGAACCTTTCTGGGGACACTTCATACCCAAACCATAACACTGTCCTAGAATTACCTGAAAGGAATGCAAACCTGCCAATGCCTTGAATTTATCCAAGTGAGAATTATATTGGACTTCCAACCTATAGAATTATAAGATATTAAATATATATTGTTTTAAGCCATGAAGTTTTTGACAACTTGAAATACAAGCAATAGGAGGCTAATACTAGTTAGCTGTCCCTCCCTCTGATTCTGTCCTTCTCATGGATCTCCTAGGGCTCTATTTGTTTCTGCCAATGATTAAGTTAGTTTATATGTCTTAAATAAAAAGAAGAAGAAGGAGGAGGAGGAGGAGGAGGAGGGGGAGGAGGAAGAGGAGGTGGAGAAGAAGAAGAATGGTTTAGAGCACGGGTCAGTAAACCTTAAGGACCAGATGGCTAGTAAATCCTGCTGGCAACAGGAAAGCAACCACAGACAATATGTAAATGAGTGGGTGTGGCTGTGTTCCAAAAACTTTATTTATCAGCGTAAGAGATTCATTCATATGCAATAGTTTGCTGATCCCCACTACACAGCTTTGCTACTCAAAATGTGGTTCCCAAACCAGTAGTATCCTTTGGGAGCTTGTTAGAAATGCAAAACCTCAAGCCATAGTCCAGACTTATTAGATCAATATTTTAACATGATCTCCACATGATTCATATGCACATTCAAGTTTCAGAATTGTTGCTTGAGAAGACTTACAATTCTAGAGTCGGAGCAGAATTATCAGAACAAATATTATTGACATCCTCATTTCCAGCTGCAGAGTTAAACCACTACAATAAGAAAGACAAGATGCAAAGCCTTAAAAGAAAAGCTATGAGCATTTGTTAACCACCTACTATGTGTGTGATGCTTTCAAATATGTTATTCTGTTGTATCATCATAATGGCTCTTAATGTCATTTTCCCCATTTTCATAGATGTAGAAGCTGAAACAAATGCAGGTTTCAAAACCAAAGCTCAGTGGTCTGGACTCTGAAACACAAGCTTTTTCTATTACACTAAACTAAAGTATCTGTTTTCTAACCCCTATTTAATTTCTGCAACAGAAGCAACTTTTGGCTTTAAAAGTTCCTAAAACATAAAAGGCCTAGCCAAAAAAAAAAAAAAAAAGTGATATCATTGGAACTTTGAGTGCATCTGGTATTTGTAAAAATTTTTCAAGATATTACGCGTTTTGGGGTTACTCTTACCATTAGCTGAAAGACTTCTGGATGACACTCTTCTAGAGAGATACAATCACTTCATTGGACCAGAAAAGTAGGAAGTCATTTGGCCTATGATTTTGAAGTTAACAATAATAGTTATTTTTGATTTATAAAACATTCCTGTAGCTGAAGTTCTGGGCACAGTTACCAATACAGTTAATTAACCTCAGCCACCTCAGTCTCAACTCTGTGTCTCTCCAGCCAGCCATCACATCCATCAAAGGACAGTCTGGGAAAACAGATGGGCTTAGCACAGGGACCTGAAAGATAGTTTAGAGGAAAAAGAAGGTGAGGGATTTCCAAACTCTGCACCTCCTATGGAAACATTAGAAACAGTATAATCTTCAGATCCAAATTCTATAAACTTTAGGGCTTACTGGTCCTTGTAGGCTGTAGGCACAATAAGCAAAAGATCATATCAGATGTACCCAGGATATATAAACTAAGTTATGCTCTAACAGAAAAATGGAAGGCAGATTTGAGTTTTATGAGGAATACAGAAACTGGTTTTCATATAAAATGAAAGACTTTTGCAGGCTTCACTGCTCTGGAGAAGAACTCTTTCCTTTCAGGGTGATAATGCAAATTGAAAAATCCTAGCTGGCCTGTAAAACAGTTTCTGGTTCCAGCAAATGGGACTCCATTTATAATTCCAAGTTGAATGACTCATTCCGGAACCAGGGAGCAGGGTCCTGTCTACTCGTTGTCATTAATGTCTCTGGTGGTTGCCTAATCTCCAGTGGCTGGAAGACTTTTGGAACTGGGCCACCTCAAGCTCCTTGCTCCTGACTGTGTTCTCTCTATACTCAGAGGGCATTTCCCATTTTGCCTCCTTCATTTGGCAGATGGTTACTTTGTTAAAGAGCAAGCTCACTGAGGACCAAGATGTTGGAACTCAAACTCTGGTCTCTAGGTGGCAGTCTAGGCTTGCTAAATTTGACAACTTCCCAATCCTGGGTAAATTGGGGAAGCCTCTGCTAAAAATAAAACCCAACCCAGGGAAATCAAAGGAGGGGGACTAACAAGATTCAAATATGAATTTTTGGTTGATGGAAAGTAAAAGGTTGGGTTTCAACACCAGGTGGAAAAGATATGTGTCTACGAGCATGCTATAAATGGTGCCTGGCGGTCATTCTAATCTGTGTAAAATTCATGAGTGATAAATGTGGAGAACTTTAGTATGGAATGAGCAGCTTGTCTAAAATAGTGCTTTACAGCAGAAAGGCAACAATATACTCATCTCCAAATTACTAATGCCTTTTTATGTATTGTCTTTGTTGTTGTTATGAGGTGCCCTGGAGTCGGGTCCTACTCATAGTGACACTCTATAGCGTTTTCAATGGCTGATTATTTGAGGTTTGCTTTGGGAGTGGATTGCCACGTCCTTCTCCCGTATGTATTGTCTATTTACATATAAATAATTTAGTCAATAAAATCTCAATGGGAAAGTTAGTTGGGTAGTGTTTTAACTGATCCATCTTTCAAATAGTTGTATTGACCATGTGTCAATGGGGCTCAAATGTGTTGAGTTTGAGCTGGGGCTTAGCTGAGCCTGATGGGATTTTGATCTGGAATAGACCTTAAGATCATTTATCTATATTCAGCTTTCTTACTGTATAGGTAACAAAGCCAACATCTGGATACCACCCCAGGTATCTGGATACCCCAGGCCCAAAGACTGGGCAGCTCAGCTGACTTCCAAATGACTACAAGTAGAGGTACACACCAGGGACAGAGCCTGGTCTTTTGTGTGTGTAGTTTACTTCTAGTCATATGAAACTATTGTGTGTCAAAAATGGCTCTATACTGTGTACAAATAGTCATGAGGCACCCGAAAGCTATTTTCACTCATTCTGCTCATTTAAACTATGCTGTTGAGATTTTAAAAATACAGATGGTAGGTTTAAAAATACAGATGGTAGGCTATATTAGGATATCCTCTGGATGTTAGAAGGCATTGCTAGATGTATTAGTAAGAACTATGACAGAACCTCACGTGGTGCTATGGGAAAATTTTGGAACCAGGAGACCTGAGTGCACTGGATAACTTCATTGTGTGGAGCTGGACTAACTCCTTTGTCAATCTTCCCACTGTAAGGTGGGAATAACAAAGTCATCTGTGCTTACTGTATGAAATTGTTGTGAAGCTCAAATTATAGGAGGGAAGTAAATACACTTTCTAGAAAGCCATACAAACAGAATGTAGTTACTGACATGAAAAATAAGGAACCTTAAATCCCAGAGTAAAGCATGGTTTAAAAAAATCGTGAACTATTTTTAATCTTTAAATAATTTGGCTAAGTGATAAAAGTTCAGATATTGTGCTATTCCATCTCATGAACTATCTACAAAAGGTAAATCCTTAGAGACAAAAAACAGATTGGCCCTGCCGGATGTGGTGGCACATGCTTGTAATCCCAGTGGCTCGGGAGGCTGAGGCAGGAGGATCACAAGTTCGAGACCAGAGGCAGTCTGTGTAATTTAGCGAGACCCTGTCTCAAAAAAGTAAAATAATATGAGCTGGAGGTGGCAGCTCAGTGGTCCAGCATTTGTAAAGCATGCAAGCACAAGGCCCTGGGTTCAACCCCCAGTACTGCAAAAACAAACAAACAAACAACAACAACAACAAAAAATGATTGGCCCTTGCTAGGGGTTGGGGAAGTCAGGGGGATGGGAAGTGATTGCTTAATAGGTTTCCTTTTCGAGTGAAAAAAAATTGGAGCTAAATAAATGCAGTGGTTGCTCAATATTGTGAATGGACTAAATGTCATTAAATCATTCACTTAAAAATTATTACTTTTATGTTATGGGAACTTTTAAAGAACAGTAACTAGGGTTTAGAGGGTGGGGGAAGGATTGTTCCAGGAGGGTTTGTCCAGATGATTTTGTAAATGAAATCTCAGACTAAAAGCTCCTTGATAAAAGTGTGTTTGTAAAGTTTACTTGCAGTTGCTATTAGTGTTTGATTTTCTCCATGGATCTAATCCCAGCTGATCTGTCCACACCACGCCAGTGGGTAATGTCCACAGATGCTTAGATAAATGGCCTTTGCCCTCTGGAGTCCTTGGATCCTACTAGCAGTTGCTATGAGAACTCTCATTGGTTCTCTTCAGAGAAATCTTGGCAATTTACCATGGGAAGAAATAAGTCTTTGCGTGAACTGGTTACACATACTGACTTTCCCCCCCCATAGTTGGCAAATCTTGACTTTTGTGTGTTTAACTTTCCTCAGTGGACCTCTTCTCTGAGCTTCAAAGAGAATTGCTGTTTCATGGTATCAATTTTCTCACTGTAGGACATTGCCTTCTGATCTTTGCAAGGGCTCGACTTCTATTCCAAACCTACAGGGTATTTTCAAAGGATGTCCATTAGTATGAGAAGATTTCTTGCTTTCTTTTACAGTACACATATTAAAAAGTGGATATTCAAGTCACCAACGTGTTGCTATTTGTGCATACTGTGTATAATGAGACATTATATATACAATTTGAGGTGCAAAATTTTTATATAATGACCTACTTGTTATTTTCCAAGAATCTTTTTGTTAGGCTTGGAGAAATGTAGCTAAATAAAAACAAAACAAAAAATTAGCTTATATTGAATATTACAAGATCACAGAATCTTAGCACTACAACAAACTTTTCTATGAATATGACTGAGCAATTGTGTGACATATGAGTACATTTCACCAAGAACCTAATAGGTTTTTGCCTGCTATAAGCTGGATGTACCAGCCGTGATGGGACATGCTGGTAAGCAACTTTCTGAAGAAAATGAGGCAGGAAGATTGTGAGTTCAAGGCCAGCCTGGGCCTGCAGCTGTACCATTATGGCTTCCAATCCTGTCAGATCTCGGAAGCTAAGCAGGGTCGGACCTGGTCAGTACTTGGATTTCAAGCCTGCAGCCATACCACTGTGGAGTCTGATCCCATCAGATCTCAGAAGCTAAGCAGGGTAGAGCTTGGTTAGTACTTGGATGGGAGACTGCCTGGGAACACCAGGTGCTGTAGGCTTGGGAGAAGGACCTGGCAACCCATTCCCCCAAACAATCAGCCATTGAAAACCCTGTGAACAGCAGAAAAGTACTAACAATAGTGTTTCGCCTGTTGTATGTACAATGGCTATGAGTCAGACACTGACTTGACAACACCTAACAAGATTGATGTGAAATATGAGAGCATTGGGAAGTTGCTCCCAAAAATTGAGTGAAAATTTGCCAGTTTTCTATTTCTATTACCTAGTGTTGGTTGTATCCGTTGGATTTTTTTTTTTTTTTTTTTTTTTTTTTTTGAACTGGGGGTTAAACTCAGGGCCTCGTGCTTGCATGCTTTGCAAGTGCTGGACCACTGAGCTGCACCCTCAGCCCATTTTTTTACTTTTTGAGACAGGGTCTCACTAAATTATGCAGACTGCCTCTGATCTTGAACTTGAGATCCTCATGCCTCCGCCTCCTGAGTCGCTGGGATTACAGGTGTGTGCCATTGCACCAAGCTTCGTTGGAAATATTTAGGATGAGTCAAATTTGTCTTCTATATTACAGATTTTATGTCATAAACAGCTAAATGTGTTTCCCTTCATTTTATTCTAAACATACAGAATTCTTTCTATTGACCCTTTGTGCAAATCTCAAAATTTCATTGTTGTCCTGTCATTATCTTATGTTTACTCATGTTCCTGTGAAAATTTGGTATCCAGAAGCAAATGCAATACACCAAGTCTATATGAGCTTACAAAAGAGAGATTAGGATCACAACTATATTTCTAGACCTTGCATGTTTTATGAAGGCAACCAAGGTACCATTCAATGTTTAATGTGATTATGTCTCAAGCATTGTATTTGTGTGTATTTGCCAGTCATTTTCTACAATTAGAAAATGTGAAATTTGGGAAATTTAAACACATTTCAACAATAGCATTCTACAGGTTGAAAGAATTTTATGAGAAAGGAGAAGAGAATTTACATGAGTTGAGTACCTGCACTGCAACTGCCCGTGCAGTTCGCATTTTGTATATTTTTTGTTTGTTTAACATTTACTTAACCTCAAACTTGACCTCCTCTTTGAAGCCTTCCCTGATTATCTGTTGCTTTTCATGTTCTCATAATACTTCATAGAGATCACTTTAATGGAACTGATCACCCTACATATAACTGTTGTTTACATTTTCACTTTCTCTAGCAGGCTATAAGCTCCTTTTTAGTACCCAATGTATAACTAGACTTTCATGTGTCTTGAATGAATCAATGAATATTGGCCTTTCATTTGGTATATCCCAAGTGGCTATAAAGTAAGAGGATAGACTATGTTATCAAGTGGAATTCCCTTAGCAAAGATCATAGCTTTAAAATGTGTAGCTTCATCATATCAATTTACTGTTCTCATTAAAGATGTAGTATTTTATTTAATAGTCCAAAGATAATTTTTCCATAAAAAGATATTGAACTTGAAAAAATAAAATTAATAATTATGTCTTCATTTACTTCAAAATTAGATTTTGAATTTATACATAAACATATCTATACAGCCTCCAGAGATGTTATATGTACACATACACACACACAAGTTCCACAGTCACACACATACCGATATATATCCTTAATATTTTAGAGATATTATAAATCATATAAATATATGTATATCCCTATGAGCATGTACTTAACATAGTAAAGAAAAAGATTTTAAAAGTTTAGTTGTTTCAGTACATAAACTGTTACATGGGAAAATAAACAATTGTTCACATATGTTCAAATTGGCACATTTAATTTTGCAAAATGATTGTTTCATAATTACAATAGTCCTGTTGCATCATTGCAATATTTACTGATAGAAAAATACCTGGGTGATCATGAGCAGAAATCTTGAAAAGTGTTAAAAAATGTAAGTCAATAAGCATCAATGCATAGTGTTCTATTAAGTGATAAACCTCATAACCGATAAGAAAGCTGTTTTTATAATCATAAGAATCTGACTTAGCTATTTGGGATACACAGATTCTACCTGAAATAGTTCTCAAATGTGTACAGACCTCTAAAATCTGGGTACCAGGTAATCACAGTGTGGATGAAAATATCATCTGATGAGAAACGGGGTTTGGGAAGTAACTTGCAGAAAATGATACCTCTTGCTGATCTTTAGACTATCTTAGTTTAATGAGAGGACAGTGGCTCAGAGGAGTCAAGAAGACTGAGCCACTGTGAGTTTCCTCAACTCTAGGAGCCTGTCCTATTTTGATGTCTGTTCTGGAATCTTCAGGCAGATCCAAGTTTTTAAAGTTGGGTCTATCAAATGACATTCTACATGGATATTTATCTACCAGGAGCCAGTTGGCCTCCACCTGATAGAATGTGTCTGCCCATCCTAGAATTCCTTTTCTCCAATGGAAACATTCTAAGGTAATATTTATTATCCAGGAAAACTTCACAGACACTTTTGAATCAGTTTTCACCACACCACTAATTTATTCTGTTTGTATTTTACATCTTATCCACTTCCAGAATTGATCTGACAACATTAATACCTATAAAAATCTTATTTTACACAAGAAAAAAATGTACAAAAAATCTACAAACTGAAATGTCTTCAATTCCATTTTTATTGTAATTCACTGAGAGCAGAGTTATAAAACATCTAAATTTAAATCTTTTTTAGAAAACGTGAGAATTTTCCAATTTTGGTGGCACAATTGTTCACTGGGATGCCTAGCCAGCAGAAAGTCTGATGTTCAAACTTTAAAAACGTACAGATAATTGAATGACAATCCAACATCTGCTTTACTCCTGCCTTACCATCCCTCTACTCTTTCTTCTTTTGCTTCACCACCTTTCACAGCCAAAACATGGTTTGAGAAAATAAATTCTGAGCCGGGCGAGGTGGCACACGCCTGTAATCCCAGTGGCTCAGGAGGCAGAGGCAGGAGGATCGCAAGTTCGAGACCAGAGGTAGTTTGCATAATTTAGCGAGAACCTGTCTCAAAAGTAAAAAAAATTGGGCTGGAGGTGCAGCTCAATGGTCCAGCACTTACAGAGCATGCAGGCGTGAGGCCCTGAGTTCAACCCCTAGTAATAGTGAGTTTCTAGAGATGATGTCATAATCTGTTGAAAAGAGCACCTCTTTGCTTCTGAAAAGAGTCACAGGTAGGTACATTTGTATCCACTGAGAATGCTAGAGTATTAAATAAAATGAAAATGTCAAACCCATATGCAAAATAACAGGCACATCCATTCTCTTCATGTTGGCCTGACAGTACTACATTCCTATTGCTGCTTCATCTTGAACGAATGTGGTCATAACAGACCTGTGCCTCTGTTTAACATCAACAGAAAACAGGCATGCTGTTGCCTCTTCCAAACAGTTCCAAACAGATCAAGGCAGCTAATCTAGATGTGGCAAGGTCCTGAGTGCTTCCTTGTGGGGTGATGTCCCGAAGGAGGCTCTTTCTCCAGCTGTAGCAATGGGGAGGATACTTTGAAGAAGGAACTCACCCAGGCCCCCACCACTTACCCCATTTGTTTAATTTGGATGCACCACCGTAAATCCTCCACAGACAGGCACTGCTCACTGCTCATGTTTCACGGTGGAGCAAATACAACTTCCATTTGTTTGATGAGATTCCTCCTGACCACTGACCCCTGGTTTTGTACTGCACTTCCAAAGGAAGGGCTGTGTAGGTTTGGGGTTGGGGGATTGTTTACCAGCAGTGGCAATCTTTGTTTTTGAACAGATTCCCCACTCTGTTTGGATAGCCACCCTGACCTCCAGCAATGGAGCACTCAGGTTCATCTCTCTAGGATCCAGGAGGACAAGATTAGAGAGGTCTCCCAGTTCAGTGGAGGCAATGGTCTTCCTGATACACACCAGGGTAGCTATAGTTCTTTATGCCACTTCCCAGTGTGTGGTGGGAAGGCTTGGAATGGCAGGAGCAATGTCTCTATCTTTATCACACAGAGTTGAAAAGTAGGAAGTGGTCAAGGCAGTGCAACCCGTTCTCTCCCAGTGTCTGCTGCAGAGCATAGCCCAGAGTGTGTTGGGATAGGATTCACAGTCCTCCATACTGGTTTCTATCCCCTGAGTGGCTCAGGTGAGTCACTGTCCAGGATAAGTCATCTGGCTAATGTGGGTAACATGGCAGCTTCTGCTCAAATCTCTCTTTTGTTTCTTGGATCACCTTAAATTCAAGCCTGATTAAAAAAATAAGAAACCAAGGGCAGCAATTTGTATGCTGATAATGACTGTCAGGAAGGTGTTGTCTTACACCTACAGCTTGCAGTCTGGAGAGGAAGTGAAATGATGGCACTAAGTAAAATACCAAGGTAGAGGGAAAACCTGAAGAAACCATTGTTTTGCAATGAATTTTAAAAGTGGGAAATTACGAATGTAAATATTGAATAGAATTGGATTCTGTTCTCTAGACTGGTATGCCAAAGTCAAAGGTTTGAAAAGACATTGAGAATCTACTTTCAAGATTCTTATTCTATTGGAGCAAGCCTTCATTATATGGGTGCTTTGGTAATATCATACCCAAGAATCAGTATAGAAAACTGGAATGAAGAAGGAAAAATGCCTGAATTAAGCCGCCTCAGTATGACAGAATGTTAATACCATATCATTAAATCAAGTATAGCAAGCTAGGAATGAGAGAAAAATAGCCTGAATTAAGCCATGTCAGTATGGCGACTCTTCTCATCCCCATCTCTTTATTTATGTATTGTCTGTCTAAAGACACAGTGGGAAATACCATACAGATACTGCTGTAGCCAAGGTTCTACATGAAGTTACATAAGAAAACATTCTAATTTCCTATTTTTTCAGCTCAAATGCAATAGTTATATCTGAAGGTGTGGCAAAGGAGGATAGGAATATTTGCATTATGTCAGTGGACCTGTTGCCAAGCACACCATCTTTCTGTTGACATTAAGAGTCAGCTTTGTCTGACAGCATAGACTTCAAAGCCCCTCCTGGAAAAAATAGCCCCAAATCTGGAGGAGTTTTATAAGTCCCCATCATTTCATTATGGCATTAAGGTGCATTAGTTGCTTCCTAGTCATGTGGATACTGGGTTGTATTCACCTACTGAAGTTAACAACTTCCTATTTGCTAAAGCTAGTTAGGAAAAAGCACTTCAAATGGGTTTCTAATGATCTCATAAACACTGTATTTCTTCTGATTGCTAAGTAGCTTCCTTTCCTTTCTTCTCTTTTTAATTCTCAGCTTCCAGTTCCTCTTCATTATGGTTATGAACAGCTGAACTTAGGCTCTGAAGTGTTATTTCCCCTGGTCTTCTCAGAAGCACAATGACATTATCAGTGATTATGGACAGAAGGATGAATTGTCATTGAACTAGAGGGAGCCAGATATGTCGTGGAATCCAACCAAAGTCAAAGCATTTCTGTTTGAATCAATGGCAGGAAACTTTCTTAATAAACATGTGGATGATATCATGTTCCAAAAGATACAGTTTAAACAAAATTACTTGAAAACTTCTAGTTTTACATTTAAGGATCGACTGTTAAAGGTCTCTGGATGGCATGGGGTCAGCATGGGTAGCTGAGTGAAATGGCAGGTGCATCTGTGGCCCCTACATATGGTCCTACCTAAACTACTCCCAAGTACTAAGAGAGAAAAAAGCCATAACCAAGTACTGTAGCTGCCCTTTCAATTCTCCATTATAAGTCAATTAGGGCAGAGAAGAGACCTCCCATTGGAGGTCTACTTCCCAAATGAAATCAGCTGGACTAGCAGAACAGTAAGAGTTGAAAAATATGGCCAGCCATGTGAAGACCCTCGTTTTTTTATTCTTTTTCACAGATACAGCTGAAACTGCTATTACTGAAAACAAGTGTGGGACCCATTTCATTAATGGTTTTTCCACATATCTTTGTAAGAGATTATTTTTCTAAAAATATGCACCTCCTGCCAACTTTCTACAATATTACACAGGTTCTACTGAGGATTAAATGTTTTCTAAGAACTCAGCATTTCCTGCCAGAGTTTTAGACAATCCCTTCCAACAGCTGTGGACAGAAACCCAGCTATTTCTGTTATAAGTGGCCTGTGTTTGGAACCTAAAGAGCAAATAAACATTTACTCCAAGAAACACAGGCCTGGGCAAAATATGAACTTCACTGTTTTATCTTCTCATAATACTTTACTAGAAATTAATTTCCACTGTCTAGGGCTGGGGTTTAGCTCAGTTGGTAGAGCGCTGCGCTGTAGTCTCTGAGGTCCTGAGTTCAATTCCCAGCAATGCAAAAATGGGAGAAGGGCCTGGCAATCCACTCCCAAGGCAATCCCAAAACAGTCAGCCATTGAAAACCCTATGAGGGTCGCTATGAGTTGGATACCGACTCGACAGCACCCAACAACAAAAACAATCTGTTATAGAAAATATAGAAAACCACTATCTGTTATAGAAAATATAAGTATACTTGTAATACCATCAGTACGTCCTAAGAGCAACACATGGACACACATGCACGCTCATACACACCAAGAGACAGACGGACAGACATATGCTAATAAGAGTGTGTGGGGGGGGGTGTAAGTTTAAATTAAAAATTGTGTACTTCATTTTTTTCCCTCCTGAATGTTTATTTTACCTTTTAGGTCACTGGTTTTCATAAATTCCCTGTGTCTTAGCAGCATAGAGGATATTTTTAAACATAACTCTTATGCTGGAGTGTACATTAAATATTTGTTCAGCTGATTAAAACAGTTCTACATTTATTTAATGTTTGAACAGTAAACAGTTTATTGAAAACTGAAATGTCTTTTTATACACACACGTAGGCTCACACAGACACACCTCTGAGAAGAGGGGCTTCTCAAGTGAGGTCTCTCAACTTCGCTGCAAAGTATAAACAGCAGCGGGGTAAGCACCACTTCCAGCTGTGGTTCCCCTCCAGGGAGGGCTGGGCTTCAGGCCGGGGGGTGGTCCAGGTCCAGGGTGGGCGGTCAGACTGAGGAGCAAGAGCGTCGGTCACAGGAGGAAGACAGTGGCTAAAAACCAGAATAACAGTTTCATGCTGACAGAAACATTTATCTTAGGGGGAAAAAATACATGGTCTCAGATGTTAAAGACGGCGCTAACACAGCCTCCGTGGTAGCGTTCTCTGCCCTTTACCCCGGTTTGTTAAAATAGAAGGTATTGCGAGCTCAGATAAACTGGGAAAGGTTGAGATTACTTTGAAGAATGACAAACAACTGGAAGATAAACTTCTCAGCAGCGCCTCTGCTTTGTCATCAGTGGACCCTGAACAAACTAGAAAGGAAATGGCCTCAGTGTTTACGTTAGCTTCTGTGATCACCCATCGCTCGGAGGTTGCAGGTTTTACCCTATTAATTCTCATATCTCTGTGTAAGGCATATGTACACTCAGTATACTCTCTGACTGAACATGGTTCTTTGAGATACGCTGGTTAAATAAGACTGTTTGTGGTTGTCAGATACAAACTGCCAACGTGGAATTTTTAAATATAGTGCTTTAAAACTTAGTAATATCAACTTTACTGAGCACAATTAAGTTTTCTCTGATTACTTGTTAGCATTTTAATGTCATGTAATGCTTTGGACTCTGCATTCTGAATAGTATTTTAACAACAGGTATATAAAAATCACAGTTAAATGAGATCCTCCTTTTAATAGACAAAACTGTGCTTCAGGATAGTCATTGCTTTATTATGTGACAGCACATTAGAAGCATGTAATTGAGCTAAAATCTATTAATGGATATGCATTTAAAGTATGAGGCAAAAAGAAAGGGGAATATTATGTAGTGCTTAAAAGAGATGCTGTAAATAAATGCATACTGACATAAAGGCTGGTCTAAGACACATTTTTAATAAAAAATAAAGTTGTAGAAGACTGTGTCTGGCAAATGACAGTTTTGCTAAAAAGAAAATATATATCTAAGTGCTTAATATGGGCAAATAAACAATAAACTACTGACAATAGTTAATGTGGAGAATGAGCATGTGGCAGGATGGGCTTTCACTTTTACTTTATGCTATCTGAGCTGTTTGGCTTATAATAATATACAACTTTTAACATGTATTAAATCTACCTTGCAACATTATAAAAAGTATACCATTAAATTTATAAATTAAATTGGTTCAAAAATATTGTTAATCAATAAGAACTTACATCATATACTAAGCCTGTCTTTATAAACAAGTTTTAAAAAGGCATTTTGTGTGAGTCCAAAAGTGACGTGACGTAGGTGATCAATGTGTACAAATAGGTTGTCAAGGCGGAAGGCCTGTCAGAACTCTGAATATTAACTTTTGTTGCTTTCAATTTCTTTTCATATTTTTATGCAAAAATGTTTACAGTTTGGCTTCCTTCTTTTCACTGTAAGTGAATACAGGTAACGTTTTACCAAGCAGCATTAACTCAATGGGGATAATAACTTGAAATGCTTTTATTTTTTTTCAATCATTGCTTACCATGTTCTGTTCAATCAACCCTGAATACCTTTTAATATTTTAGGAAGATCATTGGTTTTATAGGCTTTTTAAATTCAGTTTATAATTTTCTCATATTTATTTGTTCTTCCTTCTTCCCCTAAGCTAACTGCTACCACTAGCATTAAACATACTCTAATTTGAATTTGCACCTTTCCTTCCTTTTTTAAGACCTTAAATATAGGTCTTTTTAAAGATTCCAATGATGGTAAGGTAAAAGAAGGACATTAAGGGAAAAGAGGAAACATTTGTTGACATACGTCCATGGCTGTCCCTTTGCTATGGGTAATTATAGCTTCTCTGGCCAGCACTGGCTGCTGTTGAAGGCCTCACTACACAGTTACCCCTACATATGGGTACATGTGAAAGCTCTTGCAGGACCTTTTGGGCCTCCCTTCATCTCCTTGTCTTCCTCTACCTTCCACCCACCAAGAAGCTGCTGTTGTTAATATACTCCACAGCTACTTACTTCTGGTGTTCCATTGCTCTATAGCCAGACTTCTTTCGTAGCATGATAGCGCCAGACCATATACTTTCCTCAGTGTCTACTAAACCTAGAGGAAACTCAGATCTCCTTGCCAAGGCCAATAATGGGGAAGCAGACTGCTCCCTTACATATGCTTCTCCTTACCTTCCCATCTCTCAGTTCAAGTTTCCCTACTTGAGAAAAGTAAAAAGCGGATCATCAAGTTCTAGGCATGACCCAAGTCATGTCTAAAAGAGAGGTATGGGATCTCCACTCATCATACATGGTTCTCTTTGTAAATCATTCACTTAACATTAAGGAAGTAGAAAAAGACTATGGATACAAACACATTGCATTCACCTAGCTGTTGCTATTATTTGTTCTCATAACTTATCTTCTCTGCCCCTGCCCAAACCTTCTGCTGAAATTTGTGGGTAGGGGAATATGAGATGTGGCCAAGGATGTGGCTGAAGCATCCAGTATTTTTTAACTGAGTCAGATGAGTGGCCCCAACTGTTGGTGCCTTTCCACTCAAAGGTAGAGTTGTTAGCTTTTCTTTGTCTTCAGCTTTGGACTCTGGGATAATTAAAAAGTGCCATTCAGCATGCATCTGCATTCATCCACTGAGTCTAGACAGAGGCCAAGATATAAATATCCTAACACAAGTAGCATTGCCATCAAATGGTGATAGGAAGAGTTATGCCTTTGATGCAGAGCATTGCTCACACCCACTGAAGTCTGGAGATTAAAACCTTTTAAAGAGGGTAACTCCTACACCCCTTTATTCAATGGACTACAGTTATGCCAGCCACTGCCCCTGTTGCAAGGGTTGGAGATGAGTGGAGAGGCATAAATTGAAGCCATTTTGTCTTTGGGAAGTTTGGTGTTAAGGTATCTATTTTCCATGTGCTATACTCTTCTATGCCTGCAGCCATAGCACTGTGGCATCTGATCCTGTCAGATCTTGGAAGCTAAGCAGGGTCGGGCCTGGTTAGTACTTGGGTGGGAAACCAATTGGGAACACCAGATACTGTAGGCTTGGGAGACAGTCCCAGCAACCCACTCCCAAAAATCAATCCGCCATTGAAAACCCTATCAACAGTAGGAAAGCACTGACAAAAGTGTTTCACCTGTTGTACATAGGGTCTCTATGAGTCAGATATGGACTCAAGGGCACCTAACAACAAAATACTCTTTTAAAAGTCAAATCAATACAAGCTGAGGGAATGTAGAATAAAGGGGCTATCTGAATCTATGCATGTAGATGAATGGGCCTATAACAGAGGAAGTGAGTTTGGTTGGTGTCTAGAAAGGCTCCTACAAAAAAAAAAAAAAAGAATACACCATAGGATTTTAGATGTATTTGGTAGAAACTAAACCTCCTGAAGGGAAGACTAAAGTATCACTGTAAAAAGGCAAGGAAGGCAAAGGGAGCCCAGGGACTCAGAGATGACAGTCCCCATTCCTCTTTAAGCAGCACAGGTGTAATTTTACCAGTTATGGATAATAAGTTTCCTTCAAAGTTCCATTCTCTGAAAGGATATACAGGTTTAAAACTATGAAAACCACTGAGTTAGCATCCAGATGGATACTAGGTACACAGCAAATGGCATATGCCCATGGGAGAGGGATTAGTTGGAGGCTAAAAAGACTACTATGTTAGGGAATAATGAGATGATAAGAGCTGGGGGCAGATTGGGGAAACAAATTGAAAATAAAAATTTGAACGTCTGCTTTGAAGTGTTCTGATTTGAAAACACATCACTGAAAGGTTTTATTCAAAGGGCATGAAAAATAGTATAGAAGGAAGTTCTGCTGACTATGCATGGCTTGCATGTCTGACTGCCAGGGTTTGAGGGCACCATATTGAGTCCAGGTGGTTACTCAGTCCATAACCTTTCCATTATAGCAGATGGTGATAGTAAAACTCAGGAAACTAAACCAGTACTTGAACTTCTACTCTGTTCCCTTTTTCCTTGAGTATAGTTCCTTTCCAAGGTGACTCTCCAAATCTGCCTTGTTCCTGGGTAATGTCTTTTAGAACATATGTTTCATCTCTCAGAACTCCTCAGTGTGTCTGAGACAAGGGCTCATTCCCTCTTCTGGAGTGACAGACCTTCCCCCTCCCAATCCGCCTGTCCCCTAGAAATGGGGCTACATCATAAGAATAGGAAATCTTTTCAGGCTATAACCAAAATGAGCTTCTTAGAGTAATCTCAGTGCTGCCAAATGTTCAGCAAGGGCTTGACAGTGCTTAGGAAAAACCTTGCCGAATCCCTCTAGAAATGATGTTGAAAGTCACAGGATGCTGCAAGCTTCGCCACGGGGAGCCTTCTGACACTTTTTAGCAGATGGCAATGTATATATTTCTTTTATGTATAATACTTCTCTAAATTAAGGATGATTTTCCAAAAACAATTCTCTGAGAGACAGAGTAAGGGGGGAGAAAAGCCAACTCACACATACCCAGCAGTAGGGAGCCCCATATTTACATAAGCCGTGAGGAAATTAAAGGTCATCGTACTATGGTATATTTTTCACTAGCCTCATGAATGTTAAATACTGAGAAAAATTAAGTTTTCACATTCCAGTGAGTTGAGAATTCTGAGGCCTGGAGAACCAGTAAGGTAGAATTTTAACATCAGCTTACATCATAAGAATGATAAAATAGTCATCACCTAATTGAATCTATGAATATTTCAAGCAGATGCTTGCTAGTTTTTAAAATTATATGTACTTTTTGTTTGTGATTGGAATTTGAAATAATGAGAAATCTTTGCCTCCATACTTCAACAGTTAAACCACAGGCTTGAAATAGAGACCAGTGTCTGGATATCCAAATGCTGACTGACAACTAGTTGTTACTATGGCTAATTCTGTCAATTACCAGATGTTTCATAAAAGATTTTGGCATTTTAAAAATTGTTGTTCCACTGAGCCAACTACGTTGACTGGCAGTTTGTTTTCCACAGATCCAGTACACATGTTTCTATTGCGATTCTATCTCATTTTTATTTTCATTTTTTGAGAGCTCATAGGTCAATAAAGACATCAATGTCATTGCCCTCTAGAATGTCCTTAGTTCCAGCACTTAACCATTGCGATTCTTGGATCTCCTCATTTGGATTTTGAAACATGATCCATGTTTCCCATTGGCCCCACCAGGGCAATCTGAAGAGATCATGTACTTCAAGAACATGAATGGTCAGCTCAGAATCTCCACTATTCATCTGTTTAACAAATGCTTTTAGTGTAAAGCACCATCCTACGACTTCTGGGAAAGGCAAAGTTTCAGGAGATCTGATTCTCAGTCTGTTGTTGTTGTTAGGTGCCGTCGAGTCGGTATCCGACTCATAGCGACCTTCATAGGGTTTTCAATGGCTGAGTGCTTCGGGATTGCCTTGGGAGTGGATTGCCAGGCCCTTCTCCCATTTTTGTGGTGCTGGGAATTGAACTCGGGTCCTCAGAGACTGCAGCGCAGCGCTCTACCCACTGAGCTAAATCCTGATGAACTTAAAGTCTAGTGGAAATGGGAGGGATAGAGATGGGGGGAGTGGAGTGTTGCAAGGTATGACTTATGTGGAGATAGAGCTAGGTATAGAATTTAGGAAGAAAGTGGGAAGGGGCTTTGACAGAGCATCAATAGTATTTATTGTGCATTGTCTATAGAACTAGACATGTGGCTTAAATGCTTTATATGTATTCTTATTTGATCATTTCAGTAGTACTATGAAATTGATATCACTGTCCTCATTTTACAGAGGACAAAATAAAAAATTAGAGAAAATTAAAGAATTTCCCAGATGTCATATAGCTATTATAGACAGAGTTTGAGATAGTATTTAAATCCAGATCTTTTTGTCTTAAAGGTCTCAGTGTATAATAACTACACTTTAGTTTTTTTCCAATGTTTATTTATAGGTATATATGCTATGGATATTTGGTGGAAGAATTAAATACTTCAGATTTGAGAGAAGTTAGGTGATTAGCAAATGTCATTTGTCCCAGGTTCTATGGAATTTGTGAAAAGAAAGAAGGAAGAACTGGAGAAAGGGAAAAGAAATCTAAAAAGGAAGAAAGAATAAGAGCAAAAACATGGAGCCAAGAATGGGAGGATCTTGCACAGGAAAGCTGGAGAAGGGTATCCTTGCAGGAATGCCTCCCTGTCTTCTAATTCATCTGATATTGCACCTTGAACTGTCAGGAAGTCTGCAAAATTTCTTGGTTATTCAAACATACTGACAAAAATGTGTGTGTGTGTGTGTGTGTGTGTGTGTACACACACACACATATATGTGCATATATATATATATATATATGTTGTTGTTGTTGTTAGGTGCCATCGAGTCGGAATCCAACTCATAGCGACCAACACTATTGTCAGTGCTTCTCTGCTGTTCATAGGGTTTTCAATGGCAGATTGATTTTTGGGAGGGAGGTGCCAGGTCCTTCTCCCAAGCCTACAGCTTCTGGTGTTCTCAGGTGGTCTCCCATCCAGGTACTAACCAGGCCCGACCCTGCTTAGCTTCCGAGATCTGACGGGATCAGATGCCACAGGGCTACAGCTGCAGGATATATATATATATATATATATATATATATATATATATATATATATATGCGAGAGGGAGCAAGAGAGAGGGAGAGGTAGAGGGAAAGGGGTAGGGGAGAATATGAGACTGTACTTTCATTTTTCTGGAGAAGAAATTCAGTAAGAAGGCCTGGCTTTTGCTGCATGTGGTCTAGAATACTGCACAATCAGTTGCATATACATCACATTTATAACTTACAGGAAATGAATTTAGGTCCATTGAAGAAAAAAGTGAAATGGAAAACCCAACCAAGAAGTTCAAACATTAACTTCCCTTTGGAATCATGCATATCAAATGTATTCTTTACTTTTTTCTACTGTGACATAATTGCATTACATTGCCTTAGCATGGATCAGTGCCTCATTTTCCTTGCTATAACTTGCCATTAGAATTAGGGCATGTTATTTCATACTATAAAGTGAATAGAAGATATTATTTTGGCTATAATAAATGGCTAAAAGATGGACAGTTGGCAGCCTTTCTATCTAGTATATCTTCAAAATACAGAATAAACTTGGTTTGGCAGGTAAGAGGCAGAGATAGAGAATATATATATATATATATAGAGAGAGAGAGAGAGAGAGAATATATATATATATATATATATATATATATATATATATATATATATGAGAGATGAGAGAACAGAAAGGAAAGGAAAGGAAGAAAGGAAGAAAGAGGAAGAAAGAAAGAAAAAAGAAAGAAAGAAAGAAACAAACAAAGAAAGAAAGAAAGGAAGAAAGACAAGATTCCAATTAGACTTTCAAGGAGCAACTACTAGTTACAGCCTATCGCTTCTTACTCTCTGGCTTTTTCCTTCCTCATATGGCTTTGGAATTTATTCCAATTATCATCATAGATAGCATGATTCTGTTACCCTAAAAGATAAAAGTCCAAATGATGAGAACAAAATAGACCCAAATGTCATGGTCTTCTTCTCTAGGAATATTTCAGAGTATAAGTAGACTTGTAAGGAATTACAATTTTTAAATGCGTTAAGTATCTTTAGAAGTGGCCTGTGGAGGTTCACTTAGCCTAGTATTAATTTGAATAGCTCTACTCAGCCAGCACCTCTGAGAAGTCATGAATTTGAGATTTTCTCCTCTGTGTCAGAAGATTCCACAAACATGATTGTCCTCTGCTTTTTATTTGTGGTACATACAAGTGAGAAATCATTTCGAACCTGAGATTGACACATTATACCATATGTTTAAGTTTACCTAATAGGTAGAGAAGCTATTTTCCATCTTATGTTAAATTAAAAGAAGGAAAAAAAGATGTGAGTATAAAGCAGAATGCATGGACAGAGCCTTCCAGTGTCCTCATAAGCAAGGTGAAACAACTGTAAAAGCTGGAAAGATCACTTCACTACAGGCTACACTGAAGTAGCCCCTGGATTCTGAAAGTTGGAAAGCTGTAACATGTGCTATGCTAGTCCTATAGCTACTCTGGAGTAACAGGAATTGGGAGGTTATTCTGAAAGTCAAGGTGATGGTTGTTAGGTAATGTTGAGTTGGGTCCCACTCATAGCCACCCCATGTACAACATAATGAAACACTCCCTGATTCTGTGCCAGCACATTGTTGCAGACATTGTGTCAATCCATCTAGTTGAGGATATTCCTTTTTTCATTGGCCTGCCACTCTCCCAAACATGATATCCATCTCAAGGGGTTGGTCCCTCCTGACTACATGTCCAATCTACGCAAGACACAGTCTAGTCATCCTTGCTTCCAAGAAGCACTCTGGATGAACTTCTAGGAGACATCTGTTGGTTCTTTTGGCAGTCCATGGTATATTCAATATTCTTCTCCAACACCATAATTCAAAAGTATCAGTTCTTCTCCTATTTCCCTTATTCAATGTGCAGCTTCCACAACCATATGATGCAACTGAAAATACCATGCCAGGAGTCAGGTCCACCTTTATCATCAATGTGACATCTTTACTACCACAGACCAGCTGCAGCCTAAGATCCAGGGGTTCCCGAAAGCAGATGAGGAGTTGGCAATGGGTAACAGACACAGCAGCTTGGAGGCAGTGTGGGTACATTCCAATTTATTTTCCAGTGGATCACTTGTATGGGAGGGTTTTTTGGGGGGAGGGGGGAGTGAATTGCTAGATAGAAAAATCAAGGGAAAATTAGCAGGTGAGAGATGAGCTTGGAGGTATTAAACCCCAGCCTTTTATACAGAACTACAATTCAGTAAATCTTATGAAAGGTCAGAAAAAAAGACAAGGATATTGGTAGCATTGATGGATTACATCAAGATTTTGTCAACAATCACTTGATTAAATTATCACATGAGTGATAGGTGGTAATCAAAGTAGGAGATGAACTCAGAGACAAATTGTGTTTACTTCAAAGAGACAAACCAAGACGACCTGAGCACCTACACCTCCTGTGTCCAAATCAATTAACTATTTTAACTTTATGCAGGAATTAGGGGTGGTTAACTGTTACCTGTGTGTCACCCCACTGAGTCCATTTGTTATGACAAATGGGTGCTTTATCTTATCAGAATGATTTGTTCACTGTAGGGCTGTCGATACAAAGGCTTTTGTTTGTGTTGACTTAAGGAGTTTATGCTTTTGGAAGTCATTCAAGAATCTCACTAAGAAAGCCTGTTAGGGAAGTTTATCAACTCCCAATCTGAATCAGCACTGCCCACAGAGCCAGAAGATTATATATTTACATCTATTACTTGTTTTTCATTAATATCTCCCAAAAATATACAATATGAAGAAAACAGTGACCAATTCAAATTTAAGAAAAAGAAAAGACGAGACTCCAAGTCCCTTTCCATGAAGAGACCTTTTTGGAGGTACTCTTCCCCTTTCGGTAGACTTTCCCTCTGAGGCAAAAGGTACTTTTCCCCTTTCAGTAGACTTTCCCTCCAATGCCTTTATTAAAGATACTCTTCCTCATGTGGGGACTCTGTCTACCCATCATGAGTGGATCTGGACCTGGCAGTTTACTTTTCAATACTTTAAAGAGATCTTTTGCAACAGCTGTTCCCAGTGCCGTGAGTATTTTGATTTCTTGACTGCTGATTCCATGGGTGTTGACTATAGAACCAAGAAAAGCAGAATCTTGGACAACCTCAATCTTTTCTCCATTTGTCATGAAGTTGCTTACTGACCCAGTTGTAAGAATTTTTTTTTTGATGTTGAGGTGTAATCCATATCAAATGTTGTGTTCTTTGATCTTCATCAGTAAATGTTTCAAATCCTCTTCACTTTCTGCAAGCAGAGTTGTCTCATCTGCATGACACAGGTTGAGAAGGAGTCTTCCTCCAATCCTAATGCTGCATTTTTCTTCATAAAGTCCAGCTTCTCAGATTATTTGCTCAGTATAGAGATTGAAGAGGTATAGTGAAAGAATACAACCCTGAGGCATACCTTTCTTGATTTTAAACCAGGTAGTGTTTCTTTGTTCTGTTCAAATGACTTCCTCCTGGTCATATACAGATTCCTCATGAGTACAATTAAGTTCTCTGGTGTTTCCATTCTTCTCAGTGTTATCCATAATTTGTTATGATCTATCTACACAGTCAAATGCCATTGCATAGTCAATAAAATATAGATAGACATCTTTCTGGTATTCTCTGCTTTTAGCTAATATCCATTTAACATCAGCAATAATGTCCCTTGTTCCATGCCCTCTTTTGAATCCAGCTTGATTTTCTGGCAGCTCCCTGCCTATATACTGCTTTTGAATGATCTTTAGTAAAATTTTGCTTGCATGTGATATTAATGATATATTAATGATATATTAATGATATATTAATGATATATCATTTGATAGTTTCCACATTTAGTTGGATCCCCTTTATTGGGAATAGGCATAAATATGGCTCTCTTCCAGTTAGCTGGCCAGGTAGTTGTTTTTCAAATCTGTTGGCATAAACAAGTTAGCACCTCCAGTGCTGCATCTGTTTGTTAAAACATCTTTATTAGTTTTCTATCAATTCCTTGGGCCTTATGTTTCACCAATTCCTTCAAGGCGATTTCCACTTCTTCATGCAGTACCATTGGTTCCAGATCATGTGCAACCTCTTGAAATGGTTGGTCATCCACCAATTCCATTTAGTATAATGACTCTCTATATTCATTCTATCTTCTTTTGATGTTTCTGGCATCTTTTAGTATTTTCCCTTTAGAACCCTTTGTTATTACCCTTGAGACTTGGATTTATTCTTCAATTATTTGAGCTTGAAAAAATAGAGCATGTTCTTCCTTTTTGGTTTTCTGTCTCCAGCTCTTTGCATGTGTCATTATAATATTTGATTATTTGATTTTGTCTTCTCAAGCTGTCCTTTGAAATCTTCTGTTTAGCTTCTTAACTTCATCACATCTTCCTTTTGATTTAGCTGCTTGACATTCAAAGGCAAGTTTCAGAGTGTCTTTTGACATGCAATTTGGTCTTTTCTTTTTCTCTGTCTTTTTAATAAGGTTTTCCTTGCCTCATGAATGTCTGATGTGATTCCACAACTCATCTGCTCTTCCATCATTAGTGTTTAATGCATCAAACCTGTTCTTGAGGTGGTCTCTTAATTCAGGTGGGATTTTTCAAGGTCATACCTTGGCTCTCATACACTTGTTCTAATTTTTTTCAATTTCAATTTGAACCTGCATATGAGCAGTTGATGGTCTGATCCACAATCAGCACCTGTCTTGTTCTGACATTTGATATTGAGCTTTTCCATCATCTCTTTCCACAAATGTGATCAATTTGGTTCCTGTATGTTCCATTTGGTGAACTCCTTGTGTATAGCCATCATTTATGTTGGTGAAAAAATATATTTGCAATAAAAAGGTCATTGGTCTGACAAAATTCTACTATGTGATCTCCAGCATCATTTCTGTCACCAAGGTTATCAAAAAGTAAATGACTTGGTTGACTAGAATCACCCATGTCTTGTTGTTGTTAAATCATAAAAGGAATAATTTTCAGTGTCTTGAGGCATGTTCAGAGATGTTGGTGGAATCAAAGGAAGCTAAAGAATGGGCAGATGCCATGGAGAATATCTTGCTTCCCTGTCTGGCACAGCCTGACCCCTAGAATTACACGAGGAGATCCCACTTATAACACAGAGTTATTGGCTTTCTCATTCTTCTTTAATAATTTTTAACACTGAAGATAATTATAAGAAGAGTGGATCACTTGTATGGGAGGGTTTTTTGGGGGGAGGGGGAAGTGAATTGCTAGATAGAAAAATCAAGGGAAAATTAGAAGGTGAGAGATGAGCTTGGAGGTGTCCTCCTGTTTGTGGCTAAAAGCTCAGGAATATGGTCCTTGAGAAAGATTGGGAAACACCATCAGATCACTCCACTAAAGTACAGATTCTACCACAGCTGAGTTAGCAGGAGGAAGTTGGAGCCAAGCTCTGGAGTGTTCCAGTGAGATGAATGTGTGGTGATGCATCATCCTTCCCTGCCAAGCCTTTTGCTCAGGGGAAGTTGTCTTCTGGGAGCTAAGGAACACATGTGTTGTAGACCATGTCTGAGAGATATCTGGATAAGCCTTCTGGGTTTTTGTTTGTTTGCTTTTTCTTTGCTGTCCTGAGGGTTGAATCAGCATCTCATACATGCTAGGTACATGCTTCATCATAGAACCACAACCCTCAAACCCTTTTTATTTTTTATTATGAGACAGGATCTCACTAAATTGTGCAGGCTACCTCTGGCCTTGAACTTGAGATCCTCCTGCAATAGCCCACTGAGACACTGGGATTACAGGCATGTGCTACTGTGCCTGGCTCTGAGTGAGCTTTCTTTGCAAAGAAAGGGGACAAAAGGAGCTTCCCCTTGGGTCCCTAGAAAAGAAAGATTTGAGGATGGGAGCTCCATGCAACAATGAGGCCACTACCTGTCCCCGTGGAAGGTGACCCAGGAATAGAGATTTAGGAGATTTTGAAGCTTCCAGAAGTTTGAGCAAGGGCAAACAATTTGCTTTTCTTTCTCCGGTTATCCCTCCTTTCCAGACTTAATCTTGAATTTCACATTTTTTTGCCATGCATGTAATGGAATTTAAGGGATTATGGTTGATTATTAGATTCAGGCCCTTTGCATTAGTGTCAGGTATAGTTGAGTTTACCACAGAATGCATGTCTTATCTGTTGCAAGTTTCACTGTGTTATTTGTGCTTTGCAGAAGAATTTTTAAAAAATAAATCCACCATTTTTAGTAATTATCATACAATGTCTGACAGGGAATTAAAGAGTTATAGTCATATATGTGGGAAAAGGAAGTGGCAATCCACTCCCAAAGCAATGATGACATAATCAGCCATTGAAAACCCTACAAATAGCAGAGAAGCATAGTGTCAGGCATGGCATAGTGTCGGAAACTGTTTTGTTCTGTCGTACATAGGGTGGCTATGAGTTGGACTCAACTCCATGGCACCTAACAACAAGAAGTCTTATATGAGGTACAAGAATCTTTGCTAAAATAAAAAAGAGCAATAAACATGGGCAAGAAAATGAGCATCAACAAAAATGTCATCTAAAATAAAAACTAGGGCTTGGGTGTAGCTCAGGGGTCAAGTGCTTGCCTAAATGTACAAAGCACTGGATCTCGTCCTCAGAACTGCAAAAAAATTAATTAATTAATTAGCTTAATTAAAACTAGCACACAATTAAATGTGGACACCAAGTCAACTATTTTGGAAAATAGTTGACTTCTCCCCTTCAAAATCACAATTTTTTCCTTCTTTTTAATGAGCATATATTAATTGTACCAAATATGTTTCATTATGACATTTTAGTACATTTATATAATGCACTTTGATTATATTCAACCCCATTACCCTCTCTCATCCAACCTCCCCAACTTCTACTGGTGCCCTTCCTTTTCCCAATAGTTCCCCAAAAGGCCTGATTTTTGATGCAGGCAAAAGGAAAAGTCTAAGGCTGGACTAATTTCAGGAAAGTTTGAGAGCTCCGTGAGATTTCCATAGTTCCTCATGTAGTTTGAATCTCTGAAAATAAGCACTTATAATGAAAACATGCACAGTCTCTTAACTATAATACTGCTGGCAGGCATTGCTATAATAGCAAGACGATTTAGTGATAATGGGCGAGTAGAAAGAAAATTAAGTAGTTTGCTGAAATATAAAAAAAAAGCCAAGCCAGAACATATTTGGCCTCATGTTCAACTTTAAATGCACAGTCAGTTCATTAATATAATTTAACCTTTTCATAAGCCTTTCAATGATAAATTCCATTAATATATTGGAAATGTCAACTGTTAAGAATAGCCTGTGACTGTGAGAAGTACTGAAAAAGGAAGGTGGACTCTGATTGCCTCCTGCCTCCTTCTGTTCAGCAACAATGAGTGGATGACAGGTTTTTACCTTTCCTGTCTACAGTCAATGTCCTCATTCCACTCCATTCAGCCTGAGCCTTAGGGCAAGCCAGGGTTTGCAGCCATTTACTACAGTAATAGCAAGACAATTTAGCAGTAATGGATAAGTGGGGAGGAAATTAAGCTGTTTGCTGAGATACAGAAATGAAGCCAGAAAATATTTGGCCTCATGTTAGGCTTCAAATTCATAGTCAATTCATTAGTGTAATTTAGTCCTTGCATAAGCCTTTGAGTGATAAATTCTACTAATACATTTGAAATGCCAGCTGTAAGAATAACTCATTGAGTGTTGAGTAAAATTAAAAAATGGGCAAGAATAAATCCTTCATTTTCATCTCATATGGGAAGATTTATGAAGACCTTTGAGAAGAAGCATCTGTCTGCTCGTTGTAAATTGGGAGTATTAAGGGAAAACATTGGAATATTTTGGTTACATTAGCAAGAGGAATGTATTAACACAAATGCTTTTGAGATCTTTCCTTTTGTGGTTGAAGATTATTCTTGATGAAGAACATGTGCACTTTTAGAATACATATCTTTCTCATGAACAAAGGCCACAGCATAGATAATATCAAGTGGATGGTTGGTTGGGGGAGTGGTTTCTAAGAAATAATCATGCATGGGATGTTGGTGGCTCTTTTTTCCCATATGGATATTGTTTTCTCTGTGAAATGTTCCATTTCAAGCTCATAAAGACTGCCAAGATTTGGAACAAGGATCAGGAATATAACCAACCTATATTTGACTTCCTTAGCAAAAACTATATTCAACCCATTTCACCAGTTAGTTTCTTCTCTTGCTGATGTTTTCAAATTGGATGCCTTCATAACAAAATTATATGTTTGTCCAGAAAAAGTGAAGAGAAAGAAGTACATTTGCTTAAGTACCTGTTACTTTATATAAATTAACTCAGTTTCTCCAAAACAATTTTTATACATGTTGTACTCGCAACTTATAGGGAAAGAAATTACAGTTTCAAAAGAATAAAGTAACCCCAGGAACAACAACAAGTCAGTAAAATATACCCAGATGGAAACAGAGGAATGCCTAAGTCCACAGAGTAAGAGCTCAGTAGAGATGAGTTGGTGAGGTAAGCCTAGGATGTTCAAATTGACACATGGCAACAGGTTTTGGCCCATGCTATGAATGGACTGACCCACCCCACTCTAGTCCTTTAGCCCTTTTCTCTTTGGCAATGTACTAGTTTGGGCCTCAGTTGTGTCTCAAATTCTTCCTGCTTTGAATTGTCATCTCTGACCAGAGACACAAGGGCAGCCTTCAGTCTAGCCTCAATTCTGCTTTAGGTTTGCAGGAGGTTTTGTAAACATCCTTGGAGCCAAACAACTGGGGTGTTACTAGATAGCCTATTCTGTAGAAGGTACAATTCTGTTCTACCTTTAGCCTTTTTCCTGCCCTTTGGGGTTGCCAGATTGAGGGAATAAAAATATAAGATACCCAGTTAAGATCTAATTTCAGATTAATAACAAATAGTCTTTTAGTATATGTCATGCAATGTTTGGGACATACTTATACTAAAATATTATTCATTGTTCACCTAAAATTCAAATTTAATGGACCACCTTAATATCTTTTCTGGTAACTCTCTCCACAAACCAGGAGTATGAGGTTATACAATAAAGAATTAATCTTCCCCAAAGGAAAGTTTGACATTTGGCTTGGTCCTTGGAAAATGATCTTTATGAATAGTATTTGTTTGTTTGTTTGCTTGCTTGTTTTTACTTGGGACCTTGGGCCACATTGGACATACTAACAGTGTGATCTATGTTCTCTACTAAAGATGATATCAGCTCAGTCTCCGGAGGTACCCAAGACTAAAACCAGGGCATGTGGACAGTCAAGTATGGGTATGACAGCCCCCAAAAACTCTGGACATTAAGGTCTGGAGAAGGTTTTCTGGTTCGCAATACTCCATGCAGGTTGCCTTCTGATAACTTCCTAGGCGAAGAGCAGCAGGCTTGAAAGAGGTCTCACCATGCCTGAATGACAGAATGGAACTTGGACTTAGAATGAACATGTCACGTTACTCTTTGAGCTTCAGTTGCCTCCTGTGCTGAGAGGGACTAATACTTCCTGCATCATGGGGTTGCTGGAGTATTAAATGAAATTCCCTGTGTGTGTGTGTGTGTGTGTGTGTGTGCGCGCGCGCGCGCGCGCGTGCGCACGCACGCACGCACATTCACACACACCCAGTACTTGGTGCAGAAGCTCACTAATTTTACCTGCTATTTTAAGTTTGAGCCTAGTCTAGTTCCTAGCACAGAGCACAGTCAGTTGAGGGCAGCTGTAATTATGATTAGTCCCAACTCTTCCTTGGAGATAGGTCTGTGTCAGAGTCCCTCTCAGTGTCATTTAAAGGACAGAGAAAATGCAAAGAGGAATGAGTCAGAGGCCATGCAGATACAGAACATTTCAATGTAAACAGAGCCCAAGGTTCATTCCAGGGAAATGAAAGGAAGCTCTGGACCTTTCTGCTATGCCTAGCACTGATGGATCTGAACGTAAAAAGCCTGGCTCCAAGTATAAACAAAAGACAAAGAGCCATTCTGTCTTCCTGCTTTCTGGTCCCCCCACTCCTGCTTTCTTTGGGGATAGTAATAGATAGAAATGCTAAGAAAGCCATAGATGGCCTCTGAATCTTCTCCAGAGAAGTAAGTAGAGGGAGACACAGGCTCTGCCTGTGGCCTGGTAGGGCAGAGGGAGAAGTGAAACCAGGAATAATGGGTGAGAGTGATGAAGATGGGGCCACTCTCTGGAAGCAAGTGAAAATGGAAAAGGGTCGGCAGGAAGCCCTGCAGACCTGAGGGTAGTCTTCTGAGACAGACCTGGGCTACAGGTTCCTACAATTCTCAGTGGCAAGTATCATCAAACAGGGCCAACCAGATCGAAAGTGATGGATGGAGAAGGTGATTTGGGGAAGCTGTAATACTCTGAGGAATCATCGTTTCTCTGGCCCTGGAAAGAAAAATGGCACAACTATCAGCTATTGCAAGGGAATTCATGAATTATTTCCCCCAAGTCACCAGAAATAAGCCCTTCTGGCTGGTTTCTCTACCTTTCCATGAAGGAGTTCTGGGAATTTAAGCAGGATTCGTAACACTGTTTCAGTGGGGAAAATAGTTTCTGACTCCCCCATTTTCTCATTCGTCCACTGACCAAGAAATGAATTCCTAGAATGCAAACCATGCTCGGATAGATGATGGTGAATATTGCCTGCCTGAGTAGAGAAAGATGACTGGTGTTTGCTTTGTTTTGTTTCAGGCACAAAACCAGTTGAGGCCTTGGAAGCAGATGAAAGAGGGCTCCACAGGAATGCAGAGAGGGGCAGGCAGTTAACCCTGGAACACACAGTATCCCTGGGAACATTCTCACGTTAAGTCAGATGGACCTTGAAGCTCATCTGTTCCAACAGTTTCACCTCAGTGGCTCCCTTATTCAGTTCCCTCCCCTACTTTTGTTATATAAGCCTCCTTTTTATTCTGCATCCACTCATGAGTTTCTAGAGAATATCCATTACTGTTTCCAGGGGGAAAAACCACCACCTCTACAAAGCCATATAGATTTTTCTCAACTCTGAACTCTTACAGTAAATTGGACTCCACACTGTGGGGGCTAATTTTAAATTTTCAGTCTTTTAGCCCAGTGTGGGGGTTTGGCCCACACCTGTAATCCCTGCCACTCTGGATGCAAAAGCAGGGGTATCGCAGTTTTGAGGACAGAGGCAGCCAGGATAACTTAGCAAGCACCTGTCTCATGATTAGGGAAAAAAAAAAAAAAAACAGGTTCAGGGTACAGCCCAGTTGTACAGCACTTGCAAAGTATGTACGAGACCCTGGGGTAAACCCCCAAGTATTACAAACAAATTATTGTTCTACAAAATATGTATTAATGCTTTATAAATTTGTCTATTTTTTAATAATATTGAAGTTTTATGGGTAACAAGTGTTTAACACTTCTGTACCTCACAGAGCACTCTTTGATGCTTAGATTAAAATGTTCTTGGGGATGTGTGGTTGGCTCACCTGTTTACAGAAAGCACTGGCAGCTACCTGATTAATCTTTAACTACCATCATCACCATTGTCACTGCACACACTCCTGCTGTCACCACCTGGAATCACCACTGTCACTAGAAATTTTGTACTGCAAATCAGAGTTTACTATCTGTTTTCACATGCAGTATTTTATCTTATATGCACAACCACATTATCAGGAAGATATTGTTTAGCATTCCATTTTACAGGTGATAAAATGGATGGTAAAAAAGATCAGATGACTCTTCTGTGGTAGAGCTGCAAATCAAAACTGTTTTAGGTGCTCCCTGAGTGCACATCTCTGTGTATTGTGAACATGAAATAATTAGACTGTTTTCAAACACTTAAAAGTGTTGTTCCGATTCTCTTTAAAATTTAGTAGTATAGCATACAACCAGTTTCTTATGCTCCACTCCTGTCTGTCAGGACTTTGCACAAGGCCCAGTGGGGTTGGCTTATCTCTGGGCCTCATCTGGGCAGATCATATTCCTGAGGCCATATAGGTGAAGCCTTTATCTTTTTCTATGTGGCATCTCCTGGTACTGAAATGTCTAAGATAGCTCTTTCTCTAGCCTGGCACCAAGGCAGGATTGACTATATTAGCTGGGAGTGGTCACTGTCACTCTTTCTCCATCTGGCCATCTTGGGTTCTGTTATGGCTAGAATCTAAATTGTTCCCCCAAGGTCATGTGTTTGACCCAGGTGGTGACACTATTTAGGGGGTTGTGAAACTTTAGGAAGTGGGATCTAGCTGGCAGAGGTAGGTCACTGGAGATGGGCCTTTGAAGGTTTTACCTGGACCCCCATTTCCATTGAGCTCTATCTGCTTCCTTGATACTACCATGTGAGGAGGTCCTCTACCACTGCCCCTGCCACCACCTCCTCTGCCATGTCTCCCCACCATTGTGGACTGAGAGCCTCAATAAACCTATCTTTGTTCCTTAAGTCATCTGTCAGGTATTTTGTGATGCACAAACTAACTATACAAGTTCCCTCAGAGCATGGAGATTTTAGCGTAGTGAGACTCACTACTTGATGACTACTCACCAGCCCCCAAATCACAAGGTCCCAGCTACAAAAGTGGAGCTGCCTGACTTCCTGTGACCTAGCCTCATAAGTCAGATGGTCACTTCCATTGCATTCTAGTGGTTATATATGGCCAAAGCAGATAAGTGTGGCTGAGGGCTACACATTCCTTGTTGTTATTCATCAAGGAGAACATCAAGGAGACCAAATACCATAGTCATCTTAATTAATTTTTTATCATAAATCATATATTTATGGACAGTGACTTTGCCTTTGCTCAAAATGTTCCTGGAAAGAATAAGAAGTCAAAATACAGACCCATTTTGTAACTATTTGAGTCACAATACCTATGGTGTTGTTGTTGTTAGGTGCCATTGAGTCGGTATCCGACTCATAGAGACCCTCATAGGGTTTTCAATGGCTGACTATTTCAGGATTGCCTTGGGAGTGGATTGCCAGGTCCTTCTCCCATTTTTTGCTAGTGCTGGTGCTGGTGCTGGGAATTGAACTCGGGACCTCAGAGACTGCAGCACAGAGCTCTACCAACTGAGCTAAATCCCAGCCCTGCATCTATGGTATATACCTGTAATTGCCCCTTTTCATCACCAGGAGGTATGGCTAAATTAATAAAAGTAAAATTGTTTCAGTTATTCCTAAAGATCACAGAAATTACATAATAGACAAATTAATGTAGTAAAAGGCAACACTAGCTTCCATGTAACTGAAATTCTTTAAGTTTTTTCATAATAAAAGTAACAATAAATAAAACAACCTCAGGGTTTTTTCCCTTGAAATTTGTATTTTACTTTAGAAAATATACTGTTATATCTCTTGCAGTCTATTTTGTTCCCCACTCCCACCCCTGCAAATATCAAAGTGAGTTTTTGAAGAGTTGACTTGGAGTCTTAGTAAAAATAATAACCTTGAGTTTGCTACAAAAAAAATTAATTGAGCACCTACTAGATGTGAAGCACAGAGGTAAATATTAAATGTATCAGAAGGCAAGTCAGATCCAGTCTCAGGCCTCACAGAGCTTATTGTCCAGTGAAAAGAATAAAACATGCAATTAAACTACAATGCCACAAATACAGGGAGATAAGAGACCATAAAGGAACAACTAACAGTGTAAGTTCAGGTAGTGTTATAAAGAATATTTTCTTAAATATTTACTGTTGGAAAAGTGTGAGAAAAATATACATGACATAAAATTGACCATGTCTACCATTGTTAAGTATATAATTTAGTGCATTAAATGCATTCACAGTGTTTGTATCACTCAACATTACCTATTTCCAGAACATTTTCATCATTCAAACATAACTATGGTCCCATTAAAGAATAAGTCCCATTCTTCCCCTTTCTAGCCTTTTGCATTTTCTATTCTATATTCTGCCATCTCTCCACTGATTTGTACCCCTAAAACCCCTCTCTTTATAAATTTTGAGACAGGATCTCCCTAGGTTGTACAAGCTGCCTCTGATCTCAAACTCATAGTCCTTCTGCCTCAGCCTCCTGAGTTGCTAGGATTATAGGCATGTCCCTCAGTGTGGAGCTTCATCATGGTCTCGGTTTACAATTCTTGGTTTATAATTCTCTAAGGGCTAATGACTTTGAATATGTTTTCATATTCTATTTCTTCATGAATCATTTTTGGTAGGTTACTTCTAGAAATATACCTCATTTCATCTAGACTATTTAATTTGTTGGCATACAATTGTCCATAGTGTTTTCTTACAATTCTTTTTACCTTTTAAGGACTCAATTTTTGATTTTATTAATTTTTTCTGTTGTTATTCTATTTCTTCTTTATTTATCTCTGCTGTAATCTTTATTATTGCCTTCTTTTGGCTAGCTTTGGATTTATTTTGCTCTTCTTTTATAGTTCCTTAAGGTATAGAGTTTGGTTATTGAGTCACAGTCTTTCTTCTTTTTAATAAATGCATTTACTGCTATGAATTTTCCACTTAGCACTACCTTAACTGCATCTCATAAATTTTGACATGTTGTGTTTGTGTTTTCGCTTTTCTTGAGGTACACCATAATTTTTCTCATGATTTCTTACTTAAAGGATTGATTATTTTAGCATGTGCTATTATTTTCCACATATTTGTGGATTTTTCAGTTTTCCTTCTGTTCTTGATTTCTAGTTTCATTCTGTTGTGATTGAAAAAATATTTTGTATTACTTTTATCTTTATAAGTTTACTAAGACTCATTTTGTGGTCTGTCATAAGGTGTATCTTGGGGAATCTTCTATTTCCCTTAAGAAGAATGTGAATTTGTTCTGTGAATGCAATATTCTCTGCATGTCTATTATGTCTCGTTGGTTTATTGTGTCATTCAATTCATCTGTTTTCTTATTGATTTCTTGTCTGGTAGTTCTACCTATTATTCAGTGTGGTACATTTAAATATCCAACTATTATTGTAGAACTGTCTATTTATTCCTTCAATTCTATCAAGTTTTCTTCATTGTATTTTGAGGGCTCTTTCATATGATGTACAAGTGCATATATTTATAATCGGTATATCTTCTCAATGAATCAACCTTTTGTCAATATATAATGTCAATTTTTGCATCTTATAAAATTTTTGGTCAAAAATAAATCCTACTAATACTATTAGTATGGTTTCTCCAGCTGTTTTTATTACTATTTTTAGAGAGTGTCTTTTTCAACTCTTTCATTCCAACCTATTGGTGTCTTTAGATCTCAATGAGTCCCCTATAGCCACAAATGTATTGAGTCATGATTTTCTGTCAAGTCTATCAACTTCTGTCCTATTGCCAAACAGTTTAATCCATTTATATCTAAACTAATTGCTGATAGTAAAGAACTTACTATTACCATTTTCTTATTTGTTTTTTTTTTGTACCATTTTTGTTCCTCATTTCCTTCACTACTTTCCTTAGTGTTTAGCTGATATTTTTCATACTGACACATTTTAATTTCTTTCTCATTTCCACTTGTATATAATCTATATATATACTTTCTTGGTAATTATCATGGGATTATAGATAAAATCCTATATTTGTAATAACCTAATTTGTATTGCTACTAGCTTAACTTCTATTACATACCATACTTTACTTTTATACAACCTAATCTTTCTCTGCCTGCAGGTGTAGCACTGTGGCATCCCATCCCATCAGATCTCGAAAGCTAAGCAGGGTAGGGCCTGGTTAGTACTTGGAAGGGAGACTGCCTGAGAACACCAGACACTGTAGGCTTGGGAAAAGCATCCAGCAACTCACTCCCCAAAGTCAATCCACCATTGAAAACTCTTCTGAATAGAAGAAAAGCATTGACAAGAGTGTTTTGTTTGTATGTAGGTTCATTATGAGTCTGACACCAACTCCACAACTCCTAACAACAGCAACAACAATCATTCTCTATGTTATGAATGTCACATATTACATCTTCACACTCTGTGCCCAATGACACAGACTTATAATTATTTTATGCATTTATCTTTCAAGTAATGTAGAAAATAAAAAGTGGGGTTAGTCCTCTTTTATTAGAGAAACTGAGAAACACAAAATCCAGATTAGTGGATTTTACAGATGCTTATGTTTTTACTTTTACTAGTGATCTTTAGGGCTGGGATTTAGCTCAGTGGGTAGAGCGCTGTGCTGCAGTCTCTGAGGTCCGGAGTTCAATTCCCAGCACCACAAAAATGGGAGAAGGATGTGGCAATCCACTCCCAAGGCAATCCCGAAACAGTCAGCCATTGAAAACCCTATGAGGGTCACTATGAGTCGGACATGACTGGATGGCACCTAAAAACAACAACAACAAGTGATCTTTATGTCTTCATATGACATCAAGTTACTGTCCAGTATTCTTTAATTTCAACCCAAAGTACTACTTTCAGCATTTCTTATAGGAGAGATCCAGTACCAATGAAGTCTCTCAGCTTTCACTTACCTAGAAATGCTTTAATTTCTCCCTTATTTTGAAGAATAGATTTTTTTCCAGACAGAATTCTTCATTGACAGGTTGTTCTTTTTTTTTTATACTTTAAATATATCACTTACTGACTTCTGGACTCAAAGATATCTGTTGAGGAGCTGGCAAATAATCTGAGGATCTCTCATATGTGACTAGTCACTCACCTCTTGCTGCTTTCATGATTCTGTCTTTGTTTATTGCCTTTGACAAGTTGACTATGTTGTTGTTGTTAGGTGCCGTTGAGTCATGTCTGACTCATAGTGACCCTCATAGGGTTTTCAATGGCTGACTGTTTTGGGATTGCCTTGGGAGTGGGTTGCCATGTCCCTCTCCCATTTTGCGGTGCTGGGAATTGAACTTGGGACCTCAGAGACTGAGGCACAGCACTATACCAACTGAGCTAAATCCCAGCTCCAAGTTGACTATGGTGTGTCTTATTGTAGGTCACTTCAATTTATCATACTTGGAGTTTACTGAACTTCTTGAGTCTGTACATTTTGTGTGTTCCCTCCAACTTAGGAAACTTATGGTCATTATTTCTTAAAATATTTTTTCTGTTTTGTTCTCCTTCTTCTTCATTGGAAACTCAAATAATGCATCATAATCATTCTGCTTGTTGGTATCATACAGGCCTCTCAGGTTCTGTTCATTTTTATTCATAATTTTTCTTTCTGCTTCTTATACTTGATCATTTCAATTTTGTTATTTCTGAAATAGATAATTATCTTTCTCTCTCACATCTCATGGTGAACACTTCTAATGAATTTTCCTAGTTTTCATATTTTTCAATTTCAGAATTTGATTCCTTTTAATAATTTCAATCTCTTGTCAATATTATCATTTTATTCATACGTGTTTCCCTGATTTCATTTAGGTCTTCATTCATGTTTTTCATTAGTTTTTTGTGCAAATATTTAAGATAGTTGTTTTAAAGTCTTTGTCTAGTAAGTCTGATGTGTGAGTTTCTGCATGAATGGTTTTTGTCATTTTGTTTGTTTGTTTGTTTGTTTGAATGGGTCATGTATTCCTGGTTCTTCTTAAACTATTTTTGCAAAAATTATTCCTTCTTATGCATGATGAGAAAGTCTCTGTACTCAGCTAATATTTTGACAGAAATTTCCTTGAATACCAGGACTTCTTCCAGTCTTTACAGATTGGAGTTGTGCTTGGAAACCTCTTTGACACTTAGCTAGGTTTGTTCTGAATCTA
>VMDO01014380.1:0-54852 GCA_007922755.1 Pedetes capensis | reverse complement strand
ACTCATGCCATGGTATTTTCAGTGGCATCATATGGTTGTGAAAGCTGGACATTGAACAAGAGAGACAGAAAAAGAATTGATGCTTTTGAATTGTGGTGCTGGAGACGTCTATTGAATATACCATGGACTGCCAAAAGAACCAACAGATCTGTCCTAGAAGACGTACAACCAGAGTGCTCCTTGGAAGCAAAAATGGCCAGACTGCATCTTACATATTTCGGACACGTAGTCAGGAGAGAACAATCCCTGGAGAAGGACATCATGTTCGGAAGAGTGGCAGGTGAACGCAAAAGAGGAAAACCCTCCACCAGATGGATTGACACAGTGTCTGCAACAATGGGCTTAAACATAAATAAGATTGTTTGCCTGGCACAGAATCGGCAAGTGTTTTGATCTGCTGTACATAGGGTCGGTATGAGTCGGACTCGACTCGACGGCACCTAACAACAACAACAATGTTATATCAGTGTCTATAGCACCTCTGAACTTTTGCAGAATGCTTCTTTTTACCACTTAAAGTTTGTAATGTAGCTTTTTTAATATACTGGGCAATAGGTGTATTTTTGTACATATATTTCATTAAAGAAATAATGAAAATTTTAAATTGTCTATCCCAACAAATTGTGATTTCATAGTGGCTTGTACTTTGTCCACATTGCTTTATTATCAATACTTCTTTCACATTTCAAGAGGAACACTTTAAATATGAAAACTTTGTTAACTCATTGATTCTAGAACAGGTATCATACTGTTGATTTAACTATTAATCCACTCATGTATGTTCTAATTTGCCTAGAAATCTACTTGTTCAAACTTTTCCTTTGATAAATTAATTAAAAGTATTTTCTTTATTGTTGAACTGAAATTCATTGGCCTTTGAGAAATAAATATTTTTCTAAGATCTTTTCTGTTTGTTATGCTTTCGTTTGTTTTAGAAAGGCAGTACAAATTCATGGACTGATTAATGGTTTCCAGAGAATGTGGTCATGAAATACATTATTTCATCAATCTCTTTATGGTCTTCTATCTATTTCTGAAAAGACAAACCTAACCAATAAAGCTTATAAGGGAAACCAGTGTAGATGAGTGCTAAATTCACAAATATTCTATCATTATAATGAACAATCTGACCTAAGGTAATATATCTTGACTAAACTTCAATTTTTATTTCTATGATATGCAGATAATAGTAATCATGCCTTCAGGCGGTTGTGGAAACCAAATGAAATTTCTTCATAGGAAAAGCTTAGCACAGTGCTTCATGCATACACAGGTTTGATATTTGGTAAGAGAAATGAAGATTAAATAATCCGTTGCATATTATAAAGAGTAAGAATGAGTGAAGGTGGAGAATGTCAATATTCCAGCTCAAGTCCTTTCAATTTATTCCATGAAACCTGCACTGCTCTTACATTCCATAGGAAGAATAGAACTTTTAAATAAGCAGGAGATTTTCTAATTATTGGTTCTTTCGTAAATTAATTTCTAAACAAATCTCTAATTTTCACAGATTATTAAAAGAAAAAGAAAAACATTTGTGAGAATTAGCAGTATTTCAGTCTACACACCAAAATTTGAAAGATGTACAGTTCTTTGCATATCTGTTAAGACATGGTAGTTCACACAGAACATTCTCTAACACTGTACTAAAAAATTTGTGTAAGTGTAAACAGCAGTGCAGTAGAACAGACAGAATGAAATGCAACCATGTGTAATTTAAATGGATAGATTGTAATTCAAAGGTTTATTTAGACAGGAAAACAGTTTTCATCAGCTAAATTGGGATCTTTAAGTAGACTTCAAGTCTTCACTGTCAGCTCTCCCTGTCATTCCTACAAGAGTTCTCAAGGTTGGTTTCTCTTTCAGTGGTATTAGTAAAAATAAATAAATAAATAACTGAATGCAGTGTTGATTCTCTGTGTTCTACTGTATTCAGATTCAAAATAAATTTGCAAAAGGAAACAAAATTGGATATCCAAGATCAGGAGAAAGTGTTCCTAGTAGAATGCAAAATTTATGTTTTAAATCTGATGTGTTAGATTCAAGGAAACACAGAAACAAAAACTTCTTGGACTCTAGAAATAGAATTGGGATTAAACTTTTCATATAGTTCTCATGATAGTTATTAATATATTGCTCTCCCAGTCCACATCTTTCTAAATTCTGCTGTAAGTTGAGTCCCACTCATAGTGACCCTCATAGGGTTTTCAATGGCTGATTGTTTCTGGATTGCTTCTGGAGTGGAGTGTGATATCCTTCTTCCAATTTTGCCCATCTAGGGATCAAACTGAGGCCTAAGAGAGTGCAGAGCAGCACACTATCACTGAGCTAAACCCTAGAGAGATGCAAACTTTGCTGGGCTAGAGAGATGCAAACTTTATTTCTCTAGTTTCCTTGTCAATTGACTTTACATTGGAAGTTTTGGTACTGATAGAAGATCAGAAGGTGAAAAGACAAGAAAAAATCCTTATTTCTAGTAACACTTGACATTTGTAAATGGAAGCTCCTGAATCTAGCAGTCTGGGGAGAAGTAGTATTTGTTGTTGTCTCTGTTCATGTAATTTTTGTGAATACAAATTGGAGGAAAATAGCATTATCTTCTTTTTTGTTAAAAAAAATACATTTTCTTATTTTTATATTTATGAATGGTGGAATGCAAAACAATAAGACTTGTTATTTCCATTAGGCAACAGTTACATCACTTTAGTTACAATTTCATCAATTTCCATATTTTATAGAACCATTTGATTGATATGCAATGAAAATGGAATGGATTCGTGGGTTGTAATGTTACTGACATTTTTTCTGTCCTTTCTCCTATTCTTTTCATGTATTCATATAGTTGCATAATAGATTTTGAGATTTTTCTCTGCTCTATTCCCCTTTTCTCTTCATTTTTAGCCCTCCCCTTCTCCCCTTTCCCCACCTTGCTCCAATCTGCTCTCCTCTTCCCCTTCTTTCTACCATGCTTTCTTAGATAAGTATTATTGTTCATTTTTATTATCCACATATGTATATAATTTTTCTTCCTTTAAGTTATATTTGGCTCCCACATATGAATGAGAACATATGGTATTTTTCTTTTGGAGACTGGATTTGTTTGCATAAGATGATATTCTCAAGTTCCATCCATTTTGCTGCAAATGACATCATTTCTTTCTTCTTTATTGTTGAAAGTAATATTCCATTGTGTATATATACCACAGTTTTTCAATCCACCTATTTGTTGATGCACATCTTGGTTGATTACATACTCTTGCAATTATGAAGAGTGATGCATTAATATGGTAATACAAGTGTCCCTGAGGTGTAATGACTTATCTTCCTTTGGGTATATTCCAGGAGTAGTAGAGTTGGATCATGTGGCAGTTCTATTCTGAGTTTTCATAGGTACCTACATATTGAATTCTAAAGTGGCTGAACTATTTTAGAGTTTCACCAGTAGTATAAAAGTGTTCCTTTTTCTCCACATCCTCACCAGCATTTTCTATTATTTATGGATTTTTTAATTCTTTGCTATTCTTACTGGGGTAAGATGGAATCTCATTGTTGTTTTGATTTGCACTTCCTTAATGGCTAGGGATAGTGAGCATCTTTTCAGGTACTTATTGGCCATTTGTCCTTCTTCATTTGAGAACCATCTGTTCAATTCTACTGTCCATTTATTTATTGGGTTATTTGTTGTCTTGGTGTTTAATTTATTAACGTCTTTTTATATTCTAGAAATTATTCCTCTGTTAATGTGTAGGGTGCAAAGATTTCCTCCCATTTTTTTGGATCTCCCTTTACTCTGTTGATTATTTCCTTTGCTATACAGAAGCTTTCTGGCTTCATGTAATCCCATTTATTGACTCTTGGTGCAGTTTTCTGGGTAATTGGGATCTTGTTGAGGAAATACTTTCCTAGGCCTATGTACTGGAGCATATTCCCTATCTTTTATTCTAGTAGTTTTTAGGTTTCCAGTTTTACATTGAAGTCTCTGATCCATTTTGAGTTGATTCTTGTACAGATGGAGAGATACAGATCTATTTTCAGTCTTTTCAACATGGATATCCAGTTTTCCCATAACCATTTGTTGAAGAGGGTATCTTTTCTCCATTGAATGTCATTAGCCTCTTTGTCAAAACTCAGGTGGCTGTAGGTGCATGTATGTATTTCTGGATTTTCAATTCTGTTCCACTGGTCGTCAAGCCTATTTTCGTTCTAGCACCAAGCTGTTTTTTGCCACTATGGTCCTATAGTAAAATATGAGGTCAGGTATCATGATACCTACTGCAGTTTTTGCTGCTTAGGATTGTTTTGGCTATACCTGGTCTTTTGTGCTTCTATAAGAATTTTAGGATTTTTTTCTACTTCTACAAGTCTATCATTGGAATTTTGATGGACATTGTATTAAATCTGTAAAATTCTTGTGGTCATATACCCATTTTAACAATATTAATTCTCACAATCCATGAACAGAGAAGTTTCTTCCATCTTCTAGTATTGCCTGCTATTTCTTTCTTTAAAATTTTAAAGTTTTCCTTTAGGGTCTTTAGTTAGGTTGATTCCTAAACATTTAAATTTTTTTGTTGTGCTATTATGAATGGGATAGTTGTCTTGATTTCCTTCTCTTACACTTCATTATTTGTACAAAAGAAAACTACTGATTTATGAGTGCTAATTTTGAATCCTGCTTCTTTGATGAAGGAGCTAATTACCTCTAAGTGTTTTCTAGTGGAATTTTTGGGGTCTTCTAGGTAAAGGATCATGCCACCTGCAAATAAGGATAATTTGACCTATTCTTTCCCTATATGTATTCCTTTAAATTATTTCTATTGCCTCATTGCTCTGGGTAGGACTTCAATCACAATATTGGAACTAGACAAGTATGTCCACTTTCTCCTCTCTCATTCAATATTGTGATTGAACTCCTAGGCAGGACAAAAGCATTTCCAATTACCTTGAAGCTCAAATGTGGGGCTGTGGGCTCCACACTGTAGAATTAATTTCTTGTGACTTCTGGTATTGTGTCTTTTGTCTTCATGTTCTTAACTTTCTCATTTTTGCTTTTGTTTTTGTAGTCCTTCTATGCCTATTGAGTATCCTGTAGTAAATGTGTAGTGTTTGAAATATTTCAAGCGGCTCCATTTTTCATTATCTGATACATATATGAGGTAGATTTTCAAATTCAATATGAAAGAATTATTTTCAATTTTGCAGTATATCTTTAATATCTCTGACACTAAAATGTATTTTTCTTCACAATGTGTTCTAGTCATATGCACTTTTTGCTACTCCTAGTGACTAGTGACTATTATCCATGTATATGAGACATGTAACCCTCTTATCAAATCATGATTATAATGATACTTACTTAGATTCTAACCAATCATTTCATGAGGACAAATGTTGAGTTATCTTGCCACAAATTCCTAAACACATTTTACAAATAATGGCCTGCTACTGCTCTCAGAGTAAGTTAAGTAGAGAAATAGAATATTTAGCATAAATTCATCTCCCACAAATCTAAGACTATAGTGCTCTGAAATGAACTAGAATCAATTTCATTTTGAGTCATAACTATGCAATTTTGTTAGTGATCACTAACAAGTACACATTTACTTTTCCTCATGGAGTTTCTGATTACCTACATCTCAAATTAGGGCATATTACCCAATTGTGAAGAATAAAACCTGTCATCTAAATGGCTATTTTCAAATCCTGGCTTCTATTATTACCACCACCATCATTTTAGTCAAATAAATGAACACTTCAGTACCTCAGTTATCAATCCATGAAACAGAGAAAACAATATAGTCAGTATCATAAAATGGTTTTAGTGATTAAATAAAATAACATAAATTATACTTGTAACAGTGCTTGTCACATATGAGGCCCTCTTTAATTGTTAGTTAATACTATTATTAATATTTTTATTGCTGTTTTCTCTGAAAATGGTACAACTATTGTAAATTTACAACATGAATGAAGATTTTGTAGATTATCATTCTGAATCATAATATGTAATATGTATATGTATTATACATAATATGTATAAAATAATTTGGAGGTTCAAATTATATATTAGTATTTCTACAATTAAAATACCATTTTAGAGTGAATTTATAGCCTCTATTCAAACCATTATTGGCAAATGCTACTGTAATTTATTTATTTATTCATTTATTTATTTTATGGCACTTGGTTGTTGTACCCAAGTCCTCACACATGCTTTGTAAGTGCTTTATCACTGGGCTGCACCCGAAGCCCATTTTTTTATTTTTAACTTTGAGACAGGATCTCACTAAGTTACACAGGCTGCTTCTGTCCTTGAATACATGATCCTCCTTTCTCAGATTCTTGAGTTGCTGAGATTATAATCATGCACCACTCCCTTTGGTTACACTTTATTTTTGGTTGCATGTCTATTAAGTGCTTGTTCTGATTACTTGACAAAAAGTATATTCTGTTTAAATTTGGCTAAAATAAATCAAAACCTTCAGTAATATTAATTTGTTGGGCTGTATGTGTCACACCACAGGCTAATAATTTTGATGAAAACTTAAGTAATTGATATAGGATCCATACATTATAGAAATTATGATATGCCCAAGCTGTAAAGACATACATTCATATAATCATAACACTGAATGATAAACACTATAGCAGAAATATGCTCAGATCTCTTTGACAACATAGAAATCTTAACAATAATGATTATACATTTGGCATGTAAAGATACTCTTTGAAACTTTCAGTGTGGGAGTAGTTTTGAGTTCTTTAGGATCATATTTTAGGTGGAGGATTGATTTTAAAAGGTACAGTGACATTAAAATATATCTCTTTTTTAGTAAATGCGCAAGCAATATGTAACACTGAAGAAAGCTGAGATGTAACTGTTTAAGGTAGTGAAAAAGAGGAGAGAAAGACCAAAATGATATAATTAAAATAGAGAGAAAAATATACAGCTCATTGCACAAAATTCTTACCAATCTAGAAGTGAGTTCCATTCTCACAAAATGTTTCCATTCTTTCCCTCACTTAAGCTATACATATTTTCTCTTGATGAATATTCTCTGTTAAGCTGTCAGAAGATAATTTAATACTTAAAAGGTTGAAAAATAAAATCATATTCTTTTCTCACTTATGTCTCTAAATTTTACTCATCAGGTTAGATTTATTCAAAATGTATATGTCAAATAAATATGCATTACATTATTATATGTATTCTCCAATCTATTCTGTAAAAATTCACATCTAATATAATTACAAGAGCTTCAGGTACAATGATTCAAACTACTTTTAGCTGAGAAGCCCATTTTGGAAAAAATCATTTGTCCTTTATCTTTAATTTTTCTTTTATCTGGAACTTAGGGAATAAAATTCTTACAGTTGGTCTTTGAGTTTAGGTAAGTTAAGAGGAACAACTTCCTGCTTCAGAATTTGTTGTTTGTTTTGGACAGGCTTGTTGTTAATAAATGACTGCAACCTTCTCTGAAGCGGAGATTCTTCCCCAGAGCCTCCTATGAAGTGTATGATCACTATTCACTTCTCCTGACAAACCTGGTACTTTTAATGAACATCCAGGTTAAACTATAGCTCTGTAACTCTCTGGCTTGCCTTTTGAAGACGAGACTTCCACAGTGTGATGAAAAACACTCTGTCTCTCCTAACTAATGAGAAACAAACCTACTGTCTGGGCAAAGATAGTGCAGAGAATGTGCCTCAGAGGGATCACTGAAACTATCCAGAAAATTATATCCAGGATCATTACAGATCTCAGTACAATATTTCTCCTATCTTCACTTGAAAAGACTATAAAATTCAATTTGCAAGCACATGTTGAAGATGCAAATAATTTATTCTAATGTAGATCAATACTTATATGGAAAGAAGTATTTTACATACAATAGTTATTTAATTTCAAAGCTCATAAAATGCCTGGATTATTTATTGTGTGTTTCTAAGCACAGGCTGTAGATTAGATCCCCAGACCAAACAGCTAGCTTCACATAGAAGGAAACCTAATAATAGGAAGATTCATTTGGGACATGGTCCCAAGTTGGACAATAAGAATTAAAATACATAGTTTCTAATGCAGAACCTTATAGATAAGTAGAATTTGCCCTTCAACTTGATTCACCAACAGTTGTAAGTTTTAAGTAGTTTTCTGTGTTATCTTGTTTCTCTCCAATTAACTCCTTACATTTTATTCAAAGAGATCTTTATGCAACTAAATTCTGAGAGTGTCCCAGAAAAAGCATTGTAAAAACGCTCTCTCATTTTTATAAGGTACAATAATGAACAGAAGCAAACCTAAAATACCACAAACTGTAATATATATGACCTATACAGTATGATTCTGAACAATTTGAAAGAGAAGAACACTAGTCAGCATATAATTCCTATTTGAGAGCCCAGTATGTGAGCTAAGTAAGTGGAACAATTTGTGAAGCTCTAACTGCAATACAGCCTAATTTGTACAGGTCTACTTTGCAAAAACATGTGGTGCACCTGTCTTTCAAAATTCAGAGTATTTCAAATTTAAATAGGCAACATCTTTCCATAGGACACATTATGTAACTTCCCTAGCCAGATTTAGGATAGGAGTTGAAGAAAAATTAAAGATAATATAAAGACCTTCATGTAAATTCAGATTTATACCAGATATATAGATGAATTATCTCCTATCCTGCAAAAATCAAACTTGAAAACCAATATAACTCACTGACTGAGTAACAGCATCAAAACTAAAGAAAAAGTCTCACAGCCACATGCTGCATTTTTTGTTGTTGTTGTTCAGAATCCTCATATGATAACGGTAAGGGTAAAGGACTAGAGACGGAGAAGTAGCAGAGCAGGACAGACATGGAATATGTAACCTTAGTAGGGAAAACTGTAACTCTACTAACTAATCAGAGATACATAAATTTTAGGGGCTTCATTTAAATGAAATATGCCTTTACTGGGGCTGGCCCACTTGGAATTGGGACAGTAAATGAACTTCTAAAATCTTTGCAGAACCTGCTTTGAGAAAGGTATGTTTGCCTCAGGACTCATAAATGTTTTGTTGTTATTGTTGTTGTTGTTGTTTTCTGATGACATTTTGATTCCCCCTTACTATTTCATAAAGGTAATTTCAAGAGAATAAATTTAGCTATTTAAATTTCAATGCTAATTTGAGAAAAGTGCTACAAAAGGATATGTTGAAGACTTTTCGTTTGTGGCCCTTGTATAGGCAAATTCTTGTTCACAAAGTTAGATATGCAATGATTGAATTACTCATGAGTCAATTTTGTTGTCATTTCAAGCTCCTAATTTAAGTTTAGTGTGCAATCTGATCTTAATCAACTACATGTGCTTCACCCATGTTGTAGGCTCCTGCTAAGATAGAGGGAGGGATGGAGCGTAGGTGGTGTCATGGTTTCAGGGAAGTGCTAGTATTTTCCTTGGACCTGGCTATCTACTCCTGAAACAATCTGCCATTGAAAGCCCTACAAATAGCAAAGAATCACTGATATAGTGTCAGGCATGGCACAGTGTTCAAGAGTGTTTCATTCTGTTGTACATAGTGTCGCTGAGTAGGACCCAACTTCATGGCACCTAACAATACAACATATGATTCCAGAGCATGCACAACTCTTCTGTTCCAAAGCTAGTAGCCTTAAATGTTTGCTGCAAACTTGCCCTTCATTCCTGTTTCTAGAACTCTGCAGATCTACAAACTGATTTTTTTTCATGTTCATACTACTTTAGGAATACTAGAGATGTTTCACTGCAGCTTCCATGAAAGTTAAGCATAAATCTTACCCTTGTGAGGTTTGTGAAGTCTTTATAACCTAAATACCTAGGAATATTTCATTTTTGAATTGACTCCAGCTTTTCTTAGGCTGTTCTTGGAAAATCTATCACATAACATTTCTGCATTCATATCTGAGTCATCAAAGTAATCAGGAGTGTTTGCCTAATTCCAGACTGGTCCAAGGATGCACAATACAGGGGTGTATCCCTAAATATTGTTCACTTCTCCTACCAACCTTTTCAAACCCAAAATGGAGATTATTCTCTCAAGTTAGGAGGAATGCAAAAAGCTGCTTTTATTTAGGATATGTTTCTCAAGACTTTGGATTTTCCATGACCTTAAGGGCCTAGGATTTCTAACCATAAAATTCAAAATAAGACTTTTCTACCTCATAGTTTGTGTAGAGCATCCTTTAAAGATGGGCACAGAAAAACATCTACTTGTATAAGATGAAGAAAAAATTGTTTGCCAAAGGGAACATCATTTGTAGCCTGAAAATAGACTCTGACTATGATGTCAAAAGTATAATGCATAAGAGTAACAAAAGTGTAAAAGCATAAAAGGAACATTCAGTTTACTGTTAATAACAGGAAATTTACACATAAAATATAAAAACAATGTCAACTGAAAAGTTGGAAAAACATGTTACATGGAATAAGATAAAATGTTAATATTTTAATGTGAATAATTTGCTTTCATATTTCTGAAGATAAAAAATGCAAAAGTGAGTGAAAATATTAAAAATCCAATTGAAAACCTAAAAGAAATTCTCGATGGTGTTTCTTTGAGCATACATGCCATCACACTGAAGTTAAAAACAGGTAAGCTTTGTTTATCTATCAGTTTTACAAATACTGAAAATAACTATATACTTGTTCTGAAACCACTCAGTTCTAATGCATGAGAAAACTGAAAGGAGACTGCAAACAGGGAGACAGATCCAGGACGCCATAAAGGGCAATATTGGGGATAGACAGATAGAAATGTGGTCCTGGATGGCAGAAAGACCAGTGGAACTCCATGATTAGTATAAAAAATATGGAGCTTATAAAACCATCAAGATAAAAGCAACTTGATCTGAGATGAAATGTTCCTGGTTTATTTCAGCTCATTTCAAGGATATCAGGTATATTTCTGGCACTAATGGTAGCAGAGTCTGGTTGTGAAGCTCCACTTTCCACTCTAATGATCATGTTTATTTTATTATGCTGGGAAACTATGTCAAGATACCAGATGAGGGTTTCTCAGGGGCAGTCATGGTGGTTACAACTCAAGATGGCTGCCATCAGGTTAAGCTGAACTTCCACAATACTTGAGGCAGTCAGGGGATTGGAAAATCCACCCACTCATATAGTTCTCAATACATATGAAAAATGTTACTCTATTTTTGTTGTTGTTGTTAGGTGCCATCAAGTGGTATCTGACTCATAGCGACCCTTATAGGGTTTTCAATGGCAGATTGTTTCAGGATTGCCTTGGGAGTGGGTTACCACAGCCTTCTCCTATTTTTGTTGTACTGGGAATCGAACTCAGAACCTCAGAGACTGCAGAGCGGCGCTCTACCAACTGAGCTAAAACCCAGCCCCACTCTATTTTTGAGAATGATTTAATAATTTACTTCAAAACATATGTCATTACACTATTCAATGACTTTGACATTAGACTAATCAATTAACTTAAAGTCATTCAATTGATATATAGAAGTCATGCAGTTCTGATAGTTAAAGTGATCTGAAGTATGCTACAATAGTGTTTACTAAATAAATTCTGACAATTCTATAAAAAGGAAGATTTTTCTGTCATTAAAAATTCTCATGTACCTGGGGTGTGGCACACTCCTGTAATCCTTGGGACTCAGGATACTGAAGGTTGCAAGTTTGAGGCCAGAGGCACCCTGTGAAACTGAGACCTTGACTCAAAATAAAAAATCAAAAAATGGGGGCTGGAAATGCAGTTCAGTGCTAGAGCATTTGCCCAGTATGTGTTAAGTCCTGGGTTCCATTCCACAAAACTTCCAAAAATTAATAGTAAGTCTGAACTTTTGGATGAAAAGTGCAGTATCACAATTGGAGGAAGACTCATTAACAACCTGTGTAATCCAGATGACACAACTTTGCTTGCTGAAAGTGAAGAGGATTTGAAACATATACTGATAAAGACCAAAGAATAAAGACTTCTGTGTAGACTGCACTTCAACATCAACTAAATACAAATCTTTACCACTGTGTTAAGTAACTTCATGGTGTATAAAGAGAAGATTGAGCTTGTCAAAGATTTTGCTTTACTTGATTGTACAATCAACACCAGTGGAAGCAACAGTCAAGAAATCAAAAGACGCATAGCATTGGGAAAAGCTGTTGCAAAGGACCTCTTTAAAGTGTTGAAAAGTAAAGATGTTACATTGAAGATGAAGGTGCATCTGACTAATGCCATGATATTTTTAGGCTTACCATATGACTGTGAAAGATGGACATTGAATAAGAGGGAGACAGGAGAAGTGATGCTTTTGAGTTATGGTTCTGGAGAATATTGAGTGTGCCATGGACTGCCAAAAGAACCAACAAATCTGTCCTAGAAGATGTGCAACCAGAGTGCTCCTTGGAAGCAAAATAAGATGGTTAGACTGTGTATTAGGTATTTTGGACATGTTGTCAAGAGGGACCAATCCCTTCGAGAAGGACATCATGTTTGGGAGAGTGGCACATCAATGAAAAAAATTAAAAATTGTCAACTAGATGAATTGACACAGTGGCTACAACAATCAGATGAAACATAAAAGAGACCATGTGCCTGGTTCAGAGTTGGGGAGTATTTCTTTCTGCTTTATATAGCATTGCTATGAGTTGGACCTGACTCAAGGGCAACTGACAACAACAACAACAACAATATAGATTAACTCATAATTAAGATAGAATTTCATTAGTATTAACACTTTCAATGTTCTCCTCAGAACAATTTTAACCTGATTCCCCCCCCCCCCATTAAACCCTTATACTTCTGTTTCCTTGTAGGTTTTTCTGTGTTGTATTATGGAGTTTATAAACACACACTCACACACGCAAGCACACACACACACACACACACACACACACACACACACTCCTGAACTTGCATGTATAAGTACAAATCTTCTTTTGAAACTATAATCTGTTTTAGAAGATCCATGCTTTCATTCATATTTATTTTTTCAAATTAATTTTGCCCAAAATTTAACCTACTCAAAATAATATTTATTATCTAACACATGCCAGGCATTATTCTAAGTGTTCTACTTATATAGATTCAGATAATCATCACACATGCCTTTAGTGGAGTTTTGCAAGTATTAACATGTATAGGAGCACATATTTTGTTTTACCTCAGTTCTGTAAATCAGAAGTTCAGTGGCATCCTTTCTCTATGCATTGACCATTATTATGGATGCACAGAAATAAAATAGGACTCAGTTAAACACAGAGACAGGTCTCTATCTTTCTTGCTCCCTGTTTTCTGAACATGCTGAGATGCTTTACCATCTATTTATCCAAAGGTAAATTATCTGGAATAGCTCAAGTATCAAGCTATCAAAATTAGTTTTTGTGGTGTGTCAAAAACATTTCCCATGTTTCTAAATTTCTCTTATGTGTTTTTAATACAATTATACTCCTTCCTCGGAAAGAAACTTTGCTCTTTTTGTTTGTCATAAACTCAAGCTTTCACTACATTCTTCTGATTGTTGCCCTGCAGTATCCACCTTTTGCACCTGCCTTAGGCATCCTCATGAAAACATTAGGTCAAGTGGGTGGTTACTCTCTGTGCTCTAAGCATTAGACAATTGAGGTTGTGATTGTGCATTATAGTGGCTGGTTGGAAACAGGTCTTTGGGGATAAGAAGATCTATTAGCTTCATAATGAAGCAGGAATGAGGACTGGTTTTCCTCTGCTGGCCGAGCCAGTTTGCAGAGCACCGTTGCCAGCCTCGCTCACACGCTCTCCTGGGCATAACGGCTCCCTGTCTTTCACTGATACACTATATTTATTGTATTATTCTTACCTAACATAATCCTTACCCCATTTGCTGTGGGAAAATGATTTTGCCACATAATTCGCTAGCCTTCTTCCTTTTTTTGTTTTGAAACAGCAACTGCAGCTGCTCTTTGAGAGCTCTGAAACATCAATCAGTTTCACAGCTAGAGGTAAAGCGATGAAGAATCAGCCTTTCCTTTTTTTCTCATTTTAACTTGGTTCTTCTGCGAGAACCACTTTTTTGCATAAAGAAGAATGTGCCAGAGGAGATAAAGTATGAATTTTATGAGCAGCTGGATCTTTGCCTCTGACTGAGAACTGGGGACGTGGAAGGCAACGGAACTATTCTCTTCTCTAACCCTGATCACTGCTGCTTTCTGTGGTTGCCTCTGATTTTTAACCACTTACCTTGGATCATTGGGTGATTATTACTCAAAACTCCAATGACTTTCCACCAGTCAAGGAAATATATCTTTTTTCGAGTAGTATTGCATCCACTGCTTATTCTTTTTGCATTTGGTCAAACCCTGTTATTTAAAGGTAAATCATAGCTATCCTGCCCCTTATTTGAATCAGTTTTTCTTTCCTGTATTTAGTGATAGGAACATGAAAGTTACTGTCTTTTCGTCTTTTGGGAAACAAGATATATCTTTCTCACTTTTACATATCCTTAATATAGAATGCAAAATAGGTGGGAAAGTGGAGGAAGATCATAACTGTAGAGTTCTCTGCAAAAAGGCCATACAAAAAATTCTTACCAAATTTTATGGGTGATGTAGAGACAAGTTTTTGTTCATGCATCTCCATTCATATGCAATATGTCAATAATTCCAATCCCTTCATGGTATCTTTATCTTTTATCATTGATGAGAATGTTTACCTTTATTTCTCTAAAGCTGACTTTTAAGATCAGTCTTGCAAGTGGTAAGTACTCAACAGACATGGAGGCTCATTATATTTAATCTTGCTTTTACGTAGTGCAGTAATGAAAGGAATACTCTGGACACATTTCACTTTTTCAGAGGGCCTCACCACTAGGCATAGTATGGCTTGGGTTGGGAGTGAGTGCAAATATAAAACTAAAGAATCCCTTAGAGGCTTAATTCTATAACTTTAGATAGAGATTGCACTGGTGAGAATTCATCATGTTAAAGGCTACCAAGCTGGCTATAACAAAAAAGAAGTGTAGTGCATGAGACATTGCACTAGTGGAAGCCATATATTTTACTAAATGATTTCCTTTGTTTGGAGACCAAGAAATAGGAGTAAAATATTTTTAGTTTAAGTTGGGTAGGAAAAGGGCAAAAAACTGAATTTCAGGAGTTAACTGTCCCAGTGGAGTAGGAATAGTTTGATGGATAAAAGAAAATTGACTTTACATTTTGAAAATCTAGGTATTTTCAGATATGTTCATAACTATCAGTATGATGTTGAGCCAATTTTTCAACATGTAGGATCTTTTTTTCTCATCAATAAGAAAAAGAGATTAAAGATAACTATCCGCAAGGATCGTTCCAGCTCAAAATATCAAAATTCTTGTATTGCTCTAAGATTTTTGACAGAATCCAAATGGGAGGGACAGAGAATGAGGCCTAAGGAGAGAGGAGATTGTATTCAAATTCAAAGGAGGTGTTTTATTGTTTGATGTTGTTTAAAATTCAAGCAAAATCACATATATGCTAGAGAAGAGAGGATAATTTTTAGCATATGTTCCTGCACAGGACATAAGTAAGGAAAAGTATTAATAGGACAACCAAGTACATGGTTTAGGATTTGCCAAGAAAAATGATTGGAGTAGCACAGTTTTATTTTACTCAGTTTATTTAATTTTTCAGTGCTGGAGATCCAATCCAGGGAAGTCTACCAATGAACTAGTTCCTCAAGAATAGTATATATCTATCTATACACGCACACACACACACACACACACATACACACACACATACATAGGCTTTGCAAATTATATATATTATACATTACATCTTTGTACACAAGAAAAAGATAAAGGAAAATTATAAGGGGAGTATATTTCTTTTCAAATATCTCAGGATGTTAAAAGGAAGGTGTTTATGGACAGAAAAATCAGAAACACGTTTAAGAGCATGATGAATATAAGAATGTTTAGGAACAAGTTTGCATAAGAAATGAATGAACAAGTCAAAACTAAATAATGTAAGATTATTTAGTAAGAAAGATTATTTTTAAGGTAACATAAATAAGTGATATGAATAAGTACAGTCTAAATAGTTTTCAGCACCTACTCTTATGGATTTGAAAATCATAGATTTGTTCTTCAAATAATTGATCACATTGTCTTAGATAGAAAACTGCATGACATCATTGGACAGAGTGGTCTTGGATGTCAGAGAACTGAGACAGCAAGGAATTTGAAGGAAATTTCCAGTCAGATTAAAGAGCAGATTGAATGGGACAGCAGAAACTTGAGGTCATATTTTAGGTTTTAAGATTGAGACGACGTTATACTTTGGAGTAGTGACAACACATGAGGTGTACAGTAGTCACACAGGGTAAATGGTGTGAATATGACTTAAAGGGCACTGAAATGAATGGAATATTTCTGAGGCTGAGTCTTCACAAGACACATAAAGATGGCCGGTAACATACCTGATGCCTGCAGCCATACCACTGTAGCATCTGATCCCCTCAGATCTCAGAAGCTAACTAGGGTCAGGCCTGGTTAGTGCTTAGGTGGGAGACCACCTGGGAACACCAGATGCTATAGGCTTAGGAGAAAGACCTGGCAACCCACTCCCCAAAATCAATCCACCATTGAAAACCCTTGAATAGCAGAGAAACACTGACAATAGTGCTTCATCTGACATACATAGTGTCTCCGAGTTGGATATCTACTCAAGGGCACCTAACAACAACAACATACCTGAGTTTTCTTTAAACAATACTTACTCTACTATATATTAAAGGCAAATAAAATAGTTTTTAAAAATATAAAATATTAAACAAACAGGTTAAATCTAAAAAAATCTCAAAGTTTTGGATCTTTCTATTATTATTATTGTTATTACTTCTTTGGAACTAAAAATCTAGTGGATAATAATCAGACATTGAATATAAGTTTAATTATATGCAACAGTGAAGATTTCAGACTAGCAAGGTGTTATTCTGACACCAAACCACAAAAAAGCAATTTAGAAGTGGATTTGTAACATATGTAGGAAGAAAAGAAAAATCTCTCTGAAGAAATAAAAATTCTAATCTAAGCCCTGAAAAATGTGGAGGAATTAATTAATGAGATGAAAGAATCAGAAACAACAAACCTGGCATCATTCTATGTTTTTAAAATGAGTTTAAATGTGTTTACCTTTTTTTAGGTGGGCTACAAATGAAATAGAATAACTGACACTTCATACCACAATAAATGTGAAAAGAAACTATAATATAGTATAGCATATAAGGGCTGGGATTTAGCTCAGTTGATTGAGCATTGTTCTGCAGTCTCTGAGGTCCCGAGTTGGATTCCCAACACCGCAAAAATGGGAGAAGGATGTGGCAACCCACCCCCAAGGCAATCCCGAAACAATCTGCCATTGAAAATCCTATGAGGATTGCTATGAGTCGGACAGGACTCCACAGCACCTAACAACAACAACAACATAGCATATAATGTTTTTGAGAGTGGTGGTAAGGATTTTTTCATCTTCATATTTTGAATAACTATAAATCAGGAAGCTTACTATCATGTTTTCAATCTAGAAGATGCAGGAATTGAATAGTTTTGATTTGGATTTTACTAGAGAAATAGGAGGAAAATTCACCAATTATGAAAATGCATGGCATTCTCATTGCTTCCTAGAAGATCTCCGTATCCTTTATTTAAAAGGGAATGTTTATCACAGTGTGTTTAATAGAGTCAGAGTGTTAAATTCCCTTTTTGTATAAGATTACAGACAGATGTTGTCCTGTTTTGTTTTACTTGTCAAGTCTTTCCTTATTTCCATCATTGTGCCCTCCATTATTACCAGTTCTGACACGTCATTCTGGTACCTAAATGTGTCTTGAATATACAGTAATCATGCTTCTTGTATATATTCAAAATAAATGAAAAAAATATCTCAAAGAGACATATAGCCCATGTTCACAGCAGCATTATTTACAATAGTCAAGATATGGAAACAGCCTAAACTCATAAACACATCATTAAAGAATGCTTGTGATAGAATATTATCCAGCTAGAAAGGAAAGAAGGAAATCTTTTCATTTGTGACAACATGGATGAATCATGAAAACATTATACTAAGTAAAATAATATAGATACAGGAAAGCAAATACTGTATGATCTCCCTTATAGCTGGAATTTTTAAAAAAAAAACAAAACCTACTTAATAGTAATATTGTTGCTGGTTTTATGTGACATCAAGTTGGATCTGACTCATAGTGACATTAAGTACAAGTGAACCAAACACAACCCAACACTGTGCCATGCACAGGATTTTTTATGTTTGAGCCCAATGTTGCAGTCACTGTGTTTTTCCTCCTTTTGAGTCATCCCACATCATCAGCAAAAGGAGGTCCCAGGTGCTTTACTCCATTCCCATCATTAAGGTCAAATCTACTTTGAAGAGGCAACTGTTCTCTAGTAATTTCTTGAATGCCTTCCAGCCTGTGAGGCTCATTTTCTAGCACTATTACTGACAGTTCTCTCTGCTATTCATAGTGTTTTCAGTGACTAATTGTTTTGGGAATGGACTGCTTGGTCTCCTTCTCCCAAGAAATAGAGAATAGAAAGTTTGGGGCTGGGGTGGGGAAGGTAGTATGAGGAGAAAATTAGCAGATGTTAGTCAAATGGTACAAGCTTTTGGTTTTAAGATAGAAAAGTCTTAAATACCTAAGGTACCCAGAACACGATGACTATAGTTAACCATAGTATGTTTTTCACATCAAATGTGCTGAGAGTAGACATCCACTAATCTCCAAATGGTAACTATGGGTACTGACCCTGTGTTAATTAATTTGATTATAATAAGTAAACAGTGTGTATGCTTATCAAGTTATCACATTGTAGTGCTTATCAAGTTATCAAGTTATCACATCTTGACTATGTACAATTTAATTTTTCATTTCAATATTTTGATTTGAAATTATAAGTTGGGTAAGGTCACACACGACTGTGATCCCAGCACTCTGGAGGCTGAAGCAAGAGGATCAATGCAAGTTCCAGACAAGCCTGGGCTATCCTGTCTCAAGAAAACCATACCGACCAGAGAAGTAATAATACAATAAGGTAAAATAAGGCAAGGGAAAATAAAAGGAAAAAGAATGCTATGTGCACACACATATTGACCATGGAGCAATTAGGTCAAAGTGAGACAAAACTTTGATGAGGTGGAATTATTCAAAATGGATAGTAACTGCATGACATCTGGTGATTTGAACATCATCTGCTACTGTGATTTTCCTCATCATCTCTCCTGGTACCTTGATCTCTTTAATTCCTATATCTTCTTGCATAGCTTATTGTTGTTGTTAGGTGCCCTTTATGAATCAGAGATTCTCATAGGGTTTTCATTGGCTGATTGTTTCAGGATTGCTTGAGGTGTGGGTTGTCATGTCCTTCTTTCATTTTTGCCATGCTGAGGATTGAAACCTGGTCTTCAGAGGATGTAGTGCAGCACTCTACCAACTGAGCTAAACTCCAGCACCTTGCCTGGCCATTACTACTAAGAGCAATAAATGAGTAAATATTTTTCAAATGTTAAAATAGATGGGCCCTCATCTCACTATGATCCAATATAAGTGAAACTATTTAAGTAAATTTTACTGTTTGTTTTGACTAAAGAATTGATTTAAATACTTTTATCACTGGGTAAAAGATTAGTAAATGTCAGCACATTTATTAATATACTTTGTGTGTGGGGGGGGAGTACTAGAGAATTGAATCTAGGGCCTTGTGCATACTTTGCAAGCATTCTGTCACCGAGATGCACTCTTAGGCCCCCCACCCTCATTTTATTTTATCCTGTGACAGAGTCTCACTAAATTACACAAGTTGCCTTTGGCCTTGAACTTATGACCCTCCTGCCTTTGCCTCATGGGTGGCTAGAATTACAGGCATGTGCCAACACACCATGCTTTAATATACTTATTATATATTAAAATATTTCTTAAATATTTAAAATATATTGATGTAGACTATAGACAAGCAGTTGAACCTAAATTGGATAGTAATATGTCAAAAAGGATTAAAACTAGGCATAAGGGATAATCATAAGGAGAAACTTCACAGAAAAGACTTTGAGACTAAACGTTTGAGATAGAATTTGAAAATCTGGAATATTTATAATTGGTGAGGATGAGGATTAGGAATTTTATAGGTTAGTGTAATAGACTAAAGAAAATACAAAAGAATAAAAATCAAGATCTTTTGACATCCTTCTTAACCCTGGATGTTGTTGTTGCTGTTCTTAGGTGCTGTTGAATCAGGGTCCAAGTCATATAACTTTCACAGGATTTTCAATGGCTGATTGTTTTAGGATTGCTTTGGGAGAGGATTGCCACATCCTTCTCCCATTGTTGCAGTACTGGGAATCAAACCCGGGTCCTCAGAAAATGCACAACAGCGCTCTACCAACTGAGGAAAACCATAGGCCCACCCCTGGACAAGAACAGCAATTGGACTTGATAATTATTTCTATGAGAGTGCTAGTTGAAGTTGAAGGAATGAAGACAATTTCATTAAACATATGGGAAAAAAGTTACTGGGGATGTACCTAAGTGATAGCATGCTTGCATATGTGGGCCTGGGTTTGATCTCCAGCGCCTCCGCATTGATGATCAAACTCACATAAGATAAGAAAGCAGGTTATGTTTTATTTTGAGACAGAATCTAGCTGGTGCCTCTTGAGTGAATATGAATTCTGTTGCATAAAATAGCTTGAGAATGGTGAAGAAACATTATTGAGATTATCAGATGAGTATTTGGCTCACATTGAAACCCAAACCTTCAAATACAATTCTGAGGAGCAATGTGTTAAACTTATGATATATGCCAATACAACTGCACAAAGTTCAGAAATAAAAACATGACTTTTGGTGTGAATTTATAAAGGAGCCTCATCTATGATTATAATACCATCCATACACTTTCTGGGGCTGGGATTTAGCTCAGTAGGTAGAGCGCTGCACTGCAGTCTCTGGGGCCCGAGTTCAATTCCCAGCACCACAAAAATGGGAGAAGGGCCTGGCAATCCACTCCCAAGGCAATCCCGAAGCACTCAGCCATTGAAAACCCTGTAAGGGTCGCTATGAGTCGGTTACCGACTCGGGGGCACCTAACAACAACAACAACATACACTTTCCAGTACTGGAGAAAATATGATGTCTGAATGGCAAACTTTTTCCCTTACTCTAATAACTTGAGAAAAATAATCACATGCAAATGTGTTCTTTGTCTTTTTTAAAAATATAATTTCTGTAGGCATAGGTAGCATGCAATAAACTTATAATAGCATATACTTAAATCATACAAGTTGATAAATTTTGACAATCTAAAAATACATTAGGTGAAATCAGGTACAGTGGCTCATGGCTGTAACCCCAGTAAGTGGGGAGGTGGAGGCAGGAGATGACAAGCTCAAGACCAGAGGCAGTCTGTGTAATTTAGAGAGGTGCTGTCTCAAAATCAAAAGTAAAAACATGGATGAGGGGTACAGCTCAGTGGTACAGCACTTGCAAAGCATGCAAATATGAGGCCTTGGGTTCAATCCCCCAGTACCACACACACACAGAAAAAACATTATAAGAACATGCTGAATAAATTTATACCCTAAATGTTTCCTCATGTTCCACTTTAATACCATCCACTATATGGCCTCTCTCCTCCATCCTCAGGAAAGTATTGATCTGCTTCTTGTCACTACTGATTAGCTTGCATTTTTTGGAAGTTTATATACATGACATTATTCGGTATGAATTTTCCTCAAGGTAAAGGTATTTCCTGCTCATTTTTCTCTGTACACTTCTTAAAGATAGCTAAATGTTTCATGTATCAAGCGTTTTCTTTTATTGAGGAGTACTATTTCATTGTATGGGTATATGTTGATAATTATTTCAGCAGCTTTCTGTTTCTGTTTTTTTCTTTCAGTTCAGGAGGATAAGAAAAAGTCATTTATGAATATTGGTTTAAAGTCTTTGTGCTAAGAACAGAATAGCTGATAGATTCTATGTTTAGTGTATAAACAAACTGCCAAACTCCTTTTTAAAGTGCTTATATAACACTTTATATTTTTACCTGTGGTGTATAAAAGTTCCATTTCTCCCACATCCTCACCAATATGTGTTATCAACCTTTAAATGTTAGTTCTAATATAAGTAAAAGTTTATTTTTGAGGTCTTAATTTTAATTTTCCTAAATAATCATGACTTTCAGCAACTTTTCATGAACTTATTTGCCATCTCTCTATTTTGTGATAACATTTCTATCCAAATCATCTTAGTCTTGAACTTTGAAGTTATTGAGTTTCCAGATGTTTTGTTTTGGTTGGGGTATTTTGGATGCTGTTTTTTTTTTTTTTTCCCCCAGTTCCAGGGAGTAGATTCCAGGATCTTGAACCTGCCAGACAATACTCTTACCACTGAGGTGCACTCCCAGCACCTGCCCTTTTAAATATTTTATTCTGAGATAGAGTCTCTCTAAGTGATACAAGTTGCCTCTGGTCTTGAACTTGACATCTTTCAGCCTCCCAGTTCTCTGGGAATACATAATACACCAAGTGTTTCATAAACATGAAACTTGGGGCCACTAGTTAATATTTGTCTCCTCCCCAATAATGTTCAGAATTTTAACATCAACTAAATAACTAAGGAAATGAAATTATTTTCCATTATCTAGTTTACAAACCAAAATTTTATTTCATTTATTATTTTTCACCCTCTATACCAGAGAAAGCCTATCTACAACTCACTGTGTGATGTTAGTCACTGAGCTAAAACAAACTTGATTGATCACATAATAATTAATAAAAACATGAATTCCAATGTCCAGTTTTGACCCTGAGTAGCTTCCTTAAATTTTTTATACTCTGTCCCTAAAATTAAAATAAGAATGATAAAACCCTCATAGACTCTAGTATAGTTTTGCCAGAGTCTCAGATAAATGTTACTTATAAAATTGCTTATAAAATGTTCATAAAATTACAAATTAAGATGTTTGAAGTTTTAATACCTATATTTATTAATATTACTCTGATAGGAAACACAATGTTTCTGGATCAAACACAAGTTATTATTTAATAAATAGCTATATCGTTCCCCATACTCCATCCTCCCTACTCACGGGTGACTCGCTTAGGGACACACAAGCCATGTACATCCAATATTGCTCTTTTGCACCATAGGAAAGGAAACCCAAAATTTTGAGTTGCCTAATTTATATACTGGGCTGGGATTTAGCTCAATTGGTAGAGCGATGCTCTGCAGTCTCTGAGGTTGCCGGATCTATTCCCAGCACTGCAAAAATAGAAGGACGTGGCAATCCTGAAACAATCAGCCATTGAAAACCCTATGAGGGTTGCTATAAGTCAGACATGACGGAACAACACCTAACAACAGTTTATATAACACATAGTGCTCTCTCTTTAGAGAGGGGAGAAAATGGAAACAGCCTGTTACAAGTTTCATTCTTATTTGAAATATAAATATATTTAGAGATAAGTCTCTAAATCTCTCTGTAGGTATCTCTGAGTATCACCAGTCAGCCATCTTTTAACTTCCACACCTTATTCTTGATCCTAGGTTCCATATTTTTTGAGCAGAAATTGCTGTCTGTAAATATGAGCACACTCTCTTCCAGACAGTGTTAAATTGAAATTAAGGCTATACATAGTTATGAAGAACAGGAGTCTACATCACAAAAGTTAACTCTGAAATTACTCCCTGTGTATTTTATCACACCTCACAAAAGGTAGCCCACTTTTTCTATTTGTGCCAATAATGCAAGTAGTATGCATTACTCTGTCTTTCCTACATAAGGCTGAACTCAAACCACTTTTTTAATGAAAATTAAATACAGCATGTGGTTTCCATCTATCTAATTGTTGTTAACATGGGATAAGATGAAAATATTGCATTTCAAATAATTGTACATTGGGCTATGTTTCCTCAGAGATTTAATCTACATGCAACATTTTTGGAAACAGCCAAAGCTTTAATAAGGGGAAATCGATGAACCTGACATACCTTTTATAAAACATGACATAAGGCAATATAATTAAAACTAAACTTATTTCCTGTGGCAGAATTAACTTACAGAAATGAAGGTGTTTATTTATTAAATGGGATCTCTGGAGCTCTAGCCTTATTCTTTCCCCTCCTGGGAAGGTTTTGATTATTTGCCTCCTTTCTCTTGCCTGCTTGCTGTGTAATTTAAAACTGATGCCTTCCTTTGGGAAACAAAATTTGATCGGAGAACAGCCTACACCAACAACTAAACACATTACCGATGTTTTACTCACTTTTCTTCCTGTATTCCTCTATTTTTTTTAAGAATCAAAAGACTTGTGTGCAATAGTTTACAAGTGCTGTTGTACTGTTCAGATTTAATTTTCAATAATAAGGAGAACAGATCGGTCCCTTTAGTGACATCTAGCTGTTTTTTGAGAGTAAGCATAGAAGCAAACAGGTTATTACTCTTTTTTCCATTGCCTGAAGTTTGTCTCTCTCTGACAAGCTTTTGCTTTTAATGACAACTGATTAAATTACAAATGCAAAATAATTTGAAAAGAAGCCCATTTAAAGTTGTTTCTTACACACCTATAGACCAAAAGAGCTTTTATAGTGCACTAATTTCAAATAATATCAGGTATACAGACACTATTCATTAATTCATTACACAAAAAATGTATTTACCAAGTACAAACTGTTGTAGGATCTACAGAAATAATTCCTAATGCAGATATAAGTATAAATAATAAGCCACTAATGCTGGAGGCACCACTAATGCTGGCGGCAGTTTATGTAGCATCCTATTTACTTATACTTAAGAAGATAAATGTGTAAATATATTTAACCAACATGCTGCTAGATAGCACTAAGTTAAGTTTCGTTATTTATACCTCATTACTAAATGGCAGTAAGAAACTCTTTTTTTGAGTATAAGGAAATTTAGGCAGTAAATCATAAGTACTGAGAAACTAGTTTTCAATTATGTTCTGTTTGTTTTTGAAGAATTGTACTCTAGACCACAGTGAATTTCCAAAACAAGTTTAACACTAATGCACAGGTTACCACTCCTAATATTTTATTTTTTGAAGTTAAAAAAATTATTGTGGCTGGAAATACTGACACATGTCTGTAATCCCAGCAATTTGGGAGACAGAGGCAGGTTCAAGGCCAATGGAAGCCTGTGTAAGTTAGTGAGACCTTGTCTCAATATGAAAATTTTTAAAAAGTGGGGTAAAGGTACAGCTCAATGATAGAGCACATGGAAAAATTACGTGTGAGATCATGGGTTCAGCCCCTACTACTAAAAAAAATTATTGTGTATATTTTAAGATACATATTGTAAAAAGAAAGTATTATTGCAACTATTTGTTAATACTAATTTCTAAATTTGGAGACAATTTATAAAGGTAGAGAAAAATCTGTAAATAAGAGTCGCTAGAAATCCAAAAATACTTTAATAATTAAAATATTTCCTTGTGACCTTAAAGACAATTAGTGCCAGAGTCCAAACTGTAATCCAGTTACATTGAGTTGCATTGAGTTTCTTATAAAGAAAGCTGCACAGATTATTCCATCTGTTCATCTACTGAATGAACAAATTTGCATGGACTATTATGTACCTGATATTTCCTTAGGTGCTAATGAATGAATAACTTAAAAAATACATGATAAAACTTGCAGACTAATAGAGGAGATATTTTTGTTAGGTGACATCGAGTTCGGTCTGACTCAGTGAATTTATGTGCAATATATGAAACACTCCCTGACACTGTGCCACACCCAGGACTATGTCAGTGATTCCCTGCTATTCACAGGGCTTTCCATCCCTGATTGTTTTGAGAGTGGGCTTCCAGATCTTTCTCCCAAGCCTATAGCACCTGATATTGCTAGGCAGTTTCCCATGCAAGGACTAACTAGGCAGAACCCTGCTTAGCCTCTGAGATCAGATGGGACCTGACACCATGATGGTATGGCCATAGACATTAGATAAACACCACCAGTTATAGAACACACAAAGAAAACAAGATCAGGTAAAAAGCAATGTGAAGGTAACAATGTGATGAAGTAGAAAATACCAGAGTTCTAGAAGTATGTATACTTGGTGGGGGTTATTTAAACATAAGAGTAGACATACACTCCTCTACATATGTAGCATTTAAGCAGGTGAAGAAGGAGCTAAATACTGAAATATGAGGCAGTAATTTATTAAGATGGAGAAAGACTATAAGAAATGCCTTTGTTTTCTAGAAAATGAGTGAAAGCCAGTGACCGTCAAATTGTATGTGGATGTATAAGGATGACTATGATCATATATGCCCTTGTATGTGCATATATAAAGAACTTTGGAAGGCTGGAGATGTAGCTCAGTGGTAGAGCACTTGCCTAGCATGCATAAGGCCCTGGATTCTACCTCTAGTACCAAACTTGAAGGAAAGAAAAGAAAAGAAAAGAAAGAGAAATGAGAAAAGAAAACTAAAATTTAATGTTTCCAAGGGAAATAAAAATGATGAAACAACTTTTAGCAGCAAAGTGACATAATCCATTCTCTCATCTCTCTGCTCTGTGGAGAATATATTGGACAGATTAAGCAGGAACACAATTTGAGAAATTATCACAGTCTTCTAAGGCAGAGAAGTCAGTAAAAGGGTTAACATGTTGATGCTGGAGATGCAGAGTAGGTGGATTTGAGAAATAGGTGGCAAAGTATTAATAGGACACATAGGTAAAGCAGACATCAGAGGCAAGAGGCAAGAGGGTAAAAAAAAAGCAGGAGGAGGAGAAGGAGATTGAACAATGGCAATATTTGTTAATGTTAAACCATAAGTAATTTTAAAAAAAGAAAAATAAGAGTAACATAAGTAAAAGTGGAGGTTCATATTTTCTTATGCAGTGTATATACACACCAGAGTGCATGTCAAGACATTATGACCACCAGCAAACTAGACTATTGTATTTTTTGCTTCATGGACATTAAAAATGCTTTCCTCTCAAGGTGCAGGATGTCTTATTAAACTCCTAATTTCACCATTTGCACATATTCTGGGAAAGAGGAAGAAGGAGAGAGAAGTGAAGGAGAGGGGTGAGATCTTTCTATTCCAGCACAATTTCAGTTACTTTCTTGTATCACTTTATATTACATGAAATTAACATAAGGATGTATCTTAGAGACATGGTCACACTTAGCTATGATAAAGTCTGAAGCACAGTCTATTCATGGTAGTTCTTTATCAAGAAATAATCTGGGATCTACTGCTATCAAAGAAGGACAGAACAGACATAAGGCAACAGCAGGTAACATTTCCTATGCCCAATGAAAAACATTTTTGATTACTATGAATGTCAACTAAAATCAGGCACCTTTACTTTGGCACTTTTATGGAGCAGCCTTTGGATGTACATTAGGTGCAAAGAAAAGTAAATGGTTTACCCAAAGTATGAGATTTTCCCATGTGATCATAAGTAGATATTGAGAGGAAATATGCTTGTATGATAATAGAGGAAATTTTAATTTATATTTCAGCACTTCAAGGTAATCAAGTAGTGGGAAATCCCAATTTTTAGAGAAATATCATTGAATTATGTACATTGAATTGTATGTATTGGCTAAAAATAACATAATGTCTAACAAAACTAAGCAGTGCAAATTTGTGGTGATTATACCCACACATGTGCATTCTCTAGTAGATCTTTTAACTTGCTGAGGGTAAACTGAATTATGTTCTGGAACATATCATTATTTCTCTAAATAACTTACCTTTTTTACTACAAAAATTTGTTTGTGTCCCTGTTTCTTATCCATTGAAACAAATTAAGGAAAACTATAAATACTTGCTGAAACTACAATATGGTAATTATTTAATGTAACAGTACTTTACTTTGCATTTCTAAATTTTGTTTCTCCCCTACCTCTTATTTTCACTAAGCTGAGGTTTAGCTCATTTGGTAGAGTGGTGCTTAGCACTCTCTGAGGACCCAGGTTCAATCCCCAGTACTGCAAAAAATGTGAAAATGATGTGGCAATCCACTCTTGAAGCAATCCTGAAACAATCAGCCATTGAATACCTTATAATGGTCACTATAAATTGGACCCTGACTTGAGGCACCTAACAACAACAACAACTTATTCTCACCCTCTTAGTTTTTCTATTAAGTCTAGTAGATTTATTGCCAAAAGGCAATTATGATTTTCAATGCCAGTCCATCTCATCAGCAAATATAAATTCTTGAAGCCAACAGAGAGGAACATAGTGGTAATCTGGCTTGGGAAAAGAAAACCCTAGAATATTTTAGTGGTGTCATAATACTACTTATACCGTAGAACAGAGCAAAGTCAGAGGGAAGCATAACAGTAACGTGTCTGAGAAAAATGTGGCATATTTTATTGACTTCATAATACTGCTCAGGCAAAATCAGGCCTGAATCAGTCAAAATCCTAGTCCATGACCAAGACAGAATTTTCACAAGTAATTTTTTCTAAGCTGAATATGGAAATTATTTGTACCCTTCTCAGTTCTTATCTAGTAAACTTTTATTATTTTGATGGTCCAACTTTTGAGAAATCAATGTATGATTTCTGTGTCCTCTAGTTTTTTATGGCACAAAAATAAGTTATGAGATTTAGATGATTCATGTTGTTGTTTATCAGAGACTGCACACCATTTGGATTGGATCTCTTTCAAAAATGGAGTAACAACTTAAACACTCTACTGTGACCTAGAAATAATAAAGAAAAGCCATTGTGTAGTCACCAGGACACTTAAATCATCCAGTGTAGAGTCAGGAATGATTCGAGAAACAAATAATCTGAAAATATCTGTGTCTTAAAAACAAAAGAAAACATTAACAACAACAACAAAAAGAATGTCTGCTCCATGTTCATAATACACTTTCAGTCAACCTTGGTCATGAAGCAGTTTGCTCCAATTCACGTTTCAAGGATGACAGATTCTCTACCATTTTCTTGCTGTATCAACTAACACGTGAGGCATTCTCAATGAGTCAGGGAAGCAGGAGGAAGAGATGAGAAAAGCATCAATTGTGTTTTCATTAGGCTGTAGGAAATGTAAGTTACCTTCTTCATTACCCCTTGGCAATAGCTACACAGTCTCATATAAATTGTGGTTTTCTAGACAATACAGACATACAGTGACACATAGAACCTTTACTAGGTAATAGTATCTGCTTCACTTCATTCTTTTAGGTACCAAATTCCCTCTTTCTTCTTTTTTCCTTACTTATAGAATGTTTGCTAATTTAACAAGGTATTTAACTCTAAGAGATCCTCCCATTCTCCTTATCTTCTCTGGTCATGTATGAAATAGGCTTAGGATAAAATTTTTTTTTCTTTCAGTAGTTTTTACATTTTTCCCAGATTCTTTTATTCTCATACATGTTTTTTGAGTCAAAGTATAGGTAGAGTCTCATCCAGCCACTGTATCTAGTAGATGGTTAGAATACAACCATTCAAAACGGTAAAAAGACACTTTAACTGTCACACCCAACATCTATCCACAATATAGTAATGCAATAGGAAAAACAAAACTGAAACCATAATTCCCATTAAAAAATAAAAAATTAGTAAATGTCTATTACTGACTATTGTAAAGTAGTTACACAGTTCTACTGGGCAGACAGAGAAAGAGCCTGCTAGTTCTTGTTTCAATTAAAACTCCTGGTTTCATTCCTTGGAAGGAGGTTACTTGTTTATTATTACTTCCTGGTTCCAATCTCTGAAAGAGTCTACTGTGTACTTTATGTTACTCAGAAACATCAGAAATTGGCATAGGAGAAGGTGTTCTCACAGCAGGAAGTGCTTCTTTCTCAGTTCACAACTCACATTCCTGGACTTGAGGGCCAACCCATGGTATTTTTGTAATACTTGGTATTGAAACAGGGGCTTTGTACAAGCTACACAAGCACTTTACAACCCAGCTTTACCTCCATCCCTCAAAGCATAATTTTTGTCTTAAACAATGACTATATTTTAAAACTGACTCTTGTCTTCTTTGACAGAATATGTTTCTCTAAAATTTACTAAATATAGTCACATATTTTCCAAGATATGTTGAATTTGTGCTTTGGTTTGGTTTAGTTTGTCTTTTTATAAGATACTTTCTAGTCTCTGTCCATCTTTGTTCTCAACATTGGATACCTTCAGTACATTGCCTTTGGTGAAAAGACATCATCTTTAATATAGTATTTGCAGAGAGTAATATGGATTGAAATAATCCAGTGGGAGTTGCACTGCCTTAGTATGTTTGTGCTGCTATAAAAAATGAGAACTGATAATTTATAAACACAGAAATTTCTTTTTCATAATCCTTTCATCCAAGATCAAGGCGGTGGTAGGTTTGGTGACTGCTGAAGATTTCTTTTTGTGTTTCAAGGTAAAAGCTTGCTGTGTGTCCCCTCGACAGGCGGAATTCTGTGTCGTCACAGAGCAGAAGGGTAAAGGGATAAAAATAAATTGCTGAAAATACTGACCCTGTGTAAATTCTCATTTTTAAGAATGTTAATGTCATTCATCATGGAGGATACTTCATAATCTCTTTACCTTCTAAAGTCCCTGCCTCTTAGCTTTCTTTTCTCCCTTTATTGGAAAATGATAGTGGGGTACAGAGTAAAACAGCATTGGCTTTTTCCATTATGCAAATATTACATCACTTTTGGTTACACTTTTATCAATTTAAAAGGTTTATGAAGCCTTTTGACTATTATGTAGTAAAACTCAACTTTGGATTATGTTCTCCTCTTTGGGTTATGTTCTCCTATTTTCCCAATGTACTCATGAAGTTGCATTGCTTACATTGAGGTTACTTACATTGAAATTATCCCCTCCCCCTTTATTGCTCTATATTGACTCTTCTCCCCATCCCAACTTCTGCAATCTTCCCTTCTCTCAGCTAGTTCCCCCTTCCTTCTTTCTACTCTTTATATTGTCCCTTCATCTATAAGGTTAACTGTTCATTTTTTTATATATCATTTTATGTACAGGATTTTTTCAACCTTTAAGTAAGATTCAGGTCACTCATATGAGCAAGAACATATGGTAATTCTTTCTGAGGATGTGTTCCTTCACTTAAGATGATGTTCTTTAGTTCCATCCATTTTGCTGCAAATGACATTATTTCATTTTTTATAGCTAAGTAGTATTCTATTGTGTATATGAACCATAATTTTTATTCATTCTTCTGTTAATGGGCACCTTGATTAGTTCCATATTCTTGCTATTGTGAAAAGTGCTGCATTGACTATGGACATGCAAGTGTATCTGGGGTATGATGACTTGTCTCCCTTTGGGTATATTCCCAGTAGTGGTATAGCTGGGCCATGTGGCATTCCTATTTTTAGTTTTCTGAGGTATCTCATATTGATTTCCAAAGTGGCTGAAGCTATTTACAGTCCCACCAATAGTGTGAGAGAGTTCATTTTTCTTCACAACCTCATCAACATTTGCTATTATTTATCGTGTTGATGTTGGCCATTCTTACTGGAGTTAGGTGGAATCTCAGAGTTGTTTTGATTTGCATTTCTCTGATGACTAGCAATATTGAGCATTTTTTCCTGTGCTTTATACCCTTATGAACTTCCTCATTTAAGAACTATCTGTTCAATTCCTTTGCCCACTTGTGTATTGGATTGTATGTTGTCTTGGGGTTTGCTTTCTTGATTTCTTTGTAAATTCTAGAAATTAGTCCACTGTGGGATGTGTAGGATGTGACGATTTTTCTCCCATTCACTGGCTCTTCCTTAACTCTGTAGATTGTTTCCTTTGTTGTACAGAAGCTTTTTAATTTCATGTAATCCCATTTATCTATTCTCGGTGCATACATCATTACAGCAAAGATCAGGCCTCACCATGAATTTGGAGGAAAAATGAACATTCAAACCATAAGAAATATATACTTATTTTACATATTTAATTTTAATTTGTGGAGTTTAATCATTTGAAAGATATTTGGAATTTTGCACTTACATATTTTCTATGCTCATTTTGTACTGTTTTAAGTTGAAAAGTACTGTTTTTTTTTTTCTGCTGTAGTTGTTTCTAAATATTTAACGGCATATTTTTTCTGGAATTCCTATATTCACATTTCATTTTGCTTTCAAACTATCATCTTTTCTCTTTAGCTTCTTTCATTCTTTTAATACCCTATTTAATACGCTATTGTCATATATAACTAACAATCAGCACATATTTAAGAAATTTTGTTTCTTATCCTTTTCGTTTATGGTTCTAAGTTCACTAGTTATTTTTAATCCACTTAATTGTAGTTGATTGTTTTACTAAACATTGTGGCATTCCATATCATATTTTGTCGTCTTTCAAGTCTTTGACATCAATTTCTTCACTGTATGCAATACATTTTAGTTTTTCTTGCGAAATCATTGAACCATCCCACTTTTTAAATTTTCTTTACCCATATCATGATTCAATAAAATAATTTGTCAAAATCTCAGTGATTTATCAAATACAAAGTTAAATTCATGTTCAAATTCTTGTCCAGTGCAGTTTTGTGGCCCCAGTAAGAGGATCACTACTCCAGATAGTCATTCAGCAATGCAGATGAAGTGTAGCTCAGCATGTTATAGGTGACATGTTCCTCTAGAGCAAATGCACATCCTTTGCCAAAACAAAGTACCAGAAACCAGATGGTCTCCAAAATAGATTAAGTATGGCACGCATCCCCTCTGAGCTAGATATCCAGGGCTAGTAACATGGTCTGGCCTAATTGCAAGCAGGGATGAAAACTAGAGTTTTTAATAATGTTTACCTCTCTGACAGAATTAAAGACAATATATTGTTAATCTAATTATTAGATATACTTATGATCAACATCAGAAATTAGTTTTGATTAAATATTAAAATGGTCTTTTCAGTTCTAATTTGTTATATATCTTGTTGTGTCTCCTGAATTAAAATACTCAGTATAAATGCATCAGTTGATAATTGTTAACCAGGCAACACACTAATACTTGGTTAGAAATATACACACATGGAATAAGATTATCAATATGAAATGAATAGGACTGATATAAAATATATATAGTTTTTCAAAATGATGAATTACAAATATGTGACTTTTAAAAGATTGTCAAACTTTTAAAATAACATTTTCTGACTATTTCTTTTCTTATTCATTTTTTCTTTTTGCAGTACCTGGGGTTGACCCCAGGACCTTGTGCTTGCATGCTTTGCAAGTGCTATACCGATGAGTTGCACCTCCAGCCCATTTTTTTTTTTCTGAGACAGAGTCCTACTAAATCACGCAGACTGCTTCTGGTCTCAAACTTGTGATCCTCCTGCCTCTGCCTCTTGAGTCGCTGGGATTACAGGCATGTACCACCATGCCTGGCCTATTTCTTTTAAATATATAATTCTGAGAAATATGTCTTCAGTTAAACAAGTGTTCTGTTAAGGTATAGAGGTGCTACTTTAAATAGATTACTTTAATACTTTAAATAGATTAGTTTTAAAAAATCCAGATAATCAAATTTTAAAAATTAGATGTTACTCATTTGCTTTATGAACTTATTTACCATTGTAATTGTCCACAGTGTTTCCTTAAATAGCCAGTTTTTTTCTACATTAAAATAGACTTTTATTAAAAACAACTTTTGGGATCCCCAGGGGACAGAGAATGCCCCAAATGTAGCTGTCCATAGGAGCCCATCTAACCCACTTGAAGGACTGACCTCTTTCCTTCAAGGCAAATGACCCTTGACCTACATCTGGGTCATTTGCCCCAAATGAACCCTATGGGGCAAGATGGCAATTGGTCACCTTTGCCCTACATCTGGGTACCTCACTCTTACCCCTTCCCATCCAGTAGGGCAAGATAGCACCTGAGGTATGGTAGCATCTAAAACCCCCCTGGTGCCTGAGGGGTCACTTCTGATCCAAACCTGTTCTTGGATTGGCTGCTAAAGAACACCCCTTTATTGGCCCAAATATGACATCCTGTTCCCCTCAAAATTAGCATACCACCCATGACTGGTTATGCTCTACCTACATGAGCCTTCCCCTGATTGGCTGGCCATCATACTATATAAAATCTGGAGCCCAGAGCACAAAGCTTTTTCTGAACACCACCCAAGAGAAGCTCAGCAGGTCCTTTCAGTTCCTTAAGAACACAAGGCCCATTTACTCGCCTGCATATCCTAGCCTTCAGCTGCCTTCTGACCAGCCTTCATCATACTTCAACCTGCCTGCCACCTCTACCCACTCCCAACCTCTACAATGCCAGATATCCCACATGGACCAACAGCTTCAAAAGGCAAGACTATGGGAGTCAAGCCTCCAAAAGTCAAGGGCAGAGCCTCTGAAGTGGCAAAGCCTGCGAGCTGGAAGAGCCATGACACCCCAGAGGCAGAGAGAGCAGCTGAGTACTTCCCTTCCCCACTCCCATCTCCCCTCTCCCTAATCCTCTAGTCCTCTCCCCTCCTTTGTGAGTAAACCCCTGTCCTTCTATAATGTGTGTGATGCTCTGTTCTCCAGCCACAGCCTCACCACGGGGTGCAGCATCCGGTACCCACACTCATTTCCACCCACAAGGAAGAGAGAGAGAAAGAACCTGACAAACAACAGGAAAAAATGTGTCAGCTGAAATTCAGATTTCAAACTATGATTACACCCTACCTTTTCAACTATACTCTGTTGTTATCAATATTTGGTTACATATAATCTTCCCCCCTCAAACATAACACCTACATCCTCATATACCTATTATATTACTTCATTCATTCTCATTACATAGGAAACATTTAAATCTGCATTTTCTGTAGTGATAATGCTTTGGCCTTAAAATTAAAACTGAAAACAAACAAACAAACAAAAAAGCCAACAACAACAGTGAGTAGCCATTAAGTCCTCTGGAATTTACAATGACAAGTTATCTTAAATCTTTGAGATATATTCTGTTTGGATTTGGAATGCTAGTAAGTTATTTTTTTTTCAACAGCATTTTCAAAAGCCATTTATAAAATAAGTACTTAAGTTAGCTACTTTCCTTCTTTTCACAATTCCCATCCAGTGTTCTTTACCCAATAGAAAACCATCAAGTCTAGTTACAGAAGCGTGGGATTATTTACCCACTTAGTGTTTTCATCTTCTAAATGTATTCTCTTATAACTTTTATGTTCTCAGTTAAGAATTATAACAAAATTCTTTCATACTTTTTCAAAGAGTCTATATAGAAAACAAATCAAATGTTGTCTTGACTACACTTTTAGAAATTTTAATATACAGTAGAAATTATAGGTATTATTTTAATAATATTATTGTAGTTATTGTTGTTGTTGTTGTTAGGTGCCGTCGAGTCGGTATCCGACTCATAGCGACCCTCTGTACAACAGGGGAAACACTATTGTCAGTGCTTCTCTGCTGTTCATAGGGTTTTCAATGGCAGATAGATTTTTTGGGAGGGGGTTGCCAGGTCCTTCTCCCAAGCCTACAGCTTCTGGTGTTCCCAGGTGGTCTCCCATCCAGGTACTAACCAGGCCCGACCCTGCTCAGCTTCCGAGATCTGACAGGATCCGATGCCACAGGGCTACAGCTGCAGGCCGTATTGTAGTTATTAGAAGTTCATTTCTAGTCTAATACTTTCCATTGAATGTTTCTACAGAATTTTTAGGCCACATTTTTTTATTCCTGTCCTTAAGAATGATTTTGCAATTAAAAATAAAATTTCAGTTCTTTGGGTTTTCTATCTCTGTTCATAGACACTCATCACCATTCTCATAAGCAGGACTTGATATTATGTGTGATTTTTGTCATAGTAAGTACTTGGTAAGTGTCCAACAATATCTGTCAAATTAAATTAACAAATTTCACTGTCTGGTTTATCTACATGAATACCATTACCTAAAATTGTACTAAAAGGGAGGTTTACTAAGGAAAGACATTGAAGTCTAGTACAAATAATTTTTGTGTGCAGAATCAATAATTTGGAATAGCTGTGTCTTAAAATAGTTTTACTTTATGGAAACACAAAAAAGGTAAAATTCAGTTCTGTTCATATTTTTAAAATACAGAAGGAAATATCTCTCTGGTTATTTATATACCTAATTTTGAAAGCCCTGTTTTAATTTTTAAATCTCACTCTTACCGTGAATCTCATTGCTGGATCTTGAGAAAAGATCAAAGGTATCCTCTCATCCAAGCTGATTCTCAATACTTTCAATGGCTAATCTTATTAACAATGATTTTTAAAGTTTTTATGTTCTACCTATATTGGTAATAAGAACTAAAAACATGTTAAGTCAAAACTGCCACTGCTTTGTTTTAGGATTGCCATTGATTAATGGAAATCTAGAAATTATAGAATCATAGTCCCTTAGAACTGAAGCAACTTCAGATATCACCGAATAAACTTAGTACTTTCTCAGTACTGAGAAACCTGACACCTGGTGTTTAAGTGAATTTCCTGTGTCTACACTGCTTGGTAGTATGAGAAATGGATCCAGATCTCCTATCTCCTAACTCCCAGGGAAGTTTTCATTAAAATATATCAATCTCAAATTCGCTTTTGGCACACAAGTGAAAATGTTATAGTACTAGTGTTTAAAAAGAAAAAAAAAATATGATTAAAAAATCCATATGTGTTTTTTACTGGAAGCAATATAAGCACATGCTATCAATATAAAATTCCACTAAATGAATTTATTGGGACAGGAAAATTATTATTATGTTCTATGGCTTGGATCTGGAATATCTCTCAAGGGCCATGTGGTTAAGGTTTTGTTGCTAGCTTCTCATTATTGGCAGGTGGTGGAATCTTTAAGAGGTGGGGATTAGTGCGAAGTCTTAAAACACTGAGTGTGTCTTTTTAGGGGTTTGTAGGATACTGGTCCCGTTCTCTCTTTTATTCCTTGTCATGAAGGAAGCAGTTCCTTCCATCACACAATTACTACCATGGTACAGTACCTCACCTGTTGTTAAAAGCAGCAGTAACAATCAAACATGGACTAAAGCTTCCAAAACAGATTACTAAAACAACTTCTCTTCCTTTGGTTGATTATTTTAAGGATTTTTGACAGTAATGGAAAGCTAATATAGTGTCTGTGTGTGGGGGGGTTTGTATTCTTAAAATAGGTGAAATATTTAGGATAATTTGCAAGTTCATTTTTGGTGAATTCAAGACTGAATTCAAAAGGATTCAAAAGGCATTCAGAAGAAGTTAGAGAATGGACAGATGGACAGGGATTTTTGTTGTACTAATAATTTAAGTCTTGATTGTGAAGGAGTCACTATCCCTTTTAACCTTTTTATATGTTATACATACATATCACTTTTCAAGACTGAAATAGTTAAATTCCTCCTTCATTTGACAACTGAAGACACAACGAAAACAGAGTGGCTATAAATGTATATATTAAATGGAATAATGAGAAATTTCGTATAACATTTTTTTACATTTATTTTGAAATCTATCATGGGAGATGAAGGATGTGAGTCTTGAGAAAAGTGGCTGCAGTAATATCCCTGAATAAGGGCCACTATGGCTGCCTATACACTTATTGGATATAGGTGTGGCTGGAGTTGATGCAAATAAAAGAAAAAAAAGTAGGAGTCGAAATAGTTTATAAAAATGATGAAAAAATAAATAAGGTAAGAATAGAACAGAGAGACAGAGAAGTGGAGTAGACACTAAAGTTATTTTGTAAGAAGAATAGATGATTTAGGATGGTTAATTGAAGGGAATAAATAGGATGGAGATATGATTACAAGGATTTGTGCTTAGGCAACAAGTTTGTCCTTGTCACCATAATTGACAATATAGAAACAGAAAAACATACACACTGGGAGAAGAAGACCTCATGTTCCAACAAATTGTCTTTGAGATAGAAAAAGAAATTTAAGTAGAGTTGTCAAAGAAATACATTAACATTTAAGCTGAGAGTTAAATATGTATATCTGGGAAATAACTTATTCTATTTAATACATAGGTTAAAGTGGAGACAAAGATATAGAAGAAATACTTAGGAAAGTTTATAGACAGAAAGAAAATAAAATGGAGAGAAAAATGCTAGGAAATCTCTATAAAATAAAAGCTACACAGATTGAACATGAAAGAAGAACATAGAGAAACTGAGGGAGACATTAGACCAAAATTCCTACTGTTGGAAAGTAGTCAGATTAATGTTACTGGATAGGATTGTGTATGCCTGTAATCCAAGAAAAATGAGTGGTGGAGGCAGGAAAATTGTGAACTTCAGGGCAAAGACAGCCTGCATACCTTAGCTAGACCCTGAATCAAAATAAAAAATAATTTAAAAAATGTCCTAGAGGTGCCATCTGCAGCCCAGTTGTAAAACACTTCCAAATTCTGTACAAGGCCTTTAGTTCAACACCCCAGTGCCAAAAAAAAAAAAAAATCAGATTAAACTGATATGAGGTATTGGTCAGTGTAATGCAATATGATTTACATGAATTGTGTTTATGTAGAAATGCACTGGAGAATGTAAGGATGTAAAAATGGCATAAGGACTGGAGGTAAAGGTCTTTTTTATTTTGGAAAATCAATGTAAAGTATGAAAATGAGAAAATGTAATGTAAAAATGAAGAATAGTGTTGATTTATTGGAGGAAAAAGACAGTGATAATGTCCATGTTTCTTATATGCATAACATACAATTACTTCTGTCCTCATTATGCTTTTTATCTCACATTTTTTACAAGATAACATAGAAGCTAGTATGCTGAACTAAAATTTTTCTGTGCTTCCTCTTCTCTTTAAAATCTGTTAAGGGTGAGCAGCCCAACTTTAATAGTCCTGGAAATAATCATAATAACATCAATAATACCAAAGAATGGTATTAATATAGACAGGCTAGAAAATTCATGTAATAGAACTTACAATGTAAAAAAAAAGTTCAGTAAAGGAAAAGTTTAGATCTTAAACATAATTGGAACCCAAGGATATATAGGAAAATATTACCATAAAAAGACAAGCCAATGGAAGAGAAGTCTTTGGTGGGGGAGTTGGATGGGGGGAGGATGTACACAAGAGAGTAAGGGGGAACTTATCTGTGTAATGTACAACAAAATGCATATATGGAAATGTCAATGAAAAGCATGTCAGAATGAATGGCATTAAGGTGTACATTAAAAATTTCCAATAAAAATTATAATATAATATATGGGTCCCTGTTCAAGTATGCATTTATTAGTTTGCTTGCTTGTCTCTGTAGCTATGTCACATGATGTGAAAACTCAAGAGTAAACATAATTGGAACCCAATGATATATAGAAAAATATTACCATAAAAAGATAAGCAAATGGAAAGGAAGTCTTTGGTGGAGGGAGGAAAGGGGAGGAAGTGCACAAGAGGGTAAGGCGGAACTTATATGTATAACGTACAACAAAATGCATATATGTAAATGTCACAATGAAAAGCATGTCAGAATGAATCACATTAAGGTGTACATTAAAAATTTCCAATAAAAAATCTGTTAAGTGGAGGCAATATCCATTACATTTATCCTTTCATGGAGGCATATATCCATTACATTTATCCTTTCATGTGCTCAGCATTCTATCTCTTCCTCCTACCTCATTGCATTACTCTTTCCATTGAATCCTCTGGCTGGATTTTATCCAACAGTATATATAGTCTGGTAGGTTTGTTCTAAAACAAACAAAAAAAACCTTCTTTTTTGATAAAAATTCCTTTCATTGTTACTCCAACACAGATATACTTTGAATTTCTTAAGGAGATCACTGAACATGTGGATTTGTCTACATTTTTAATTCAGTTTTAAATTTATGATGGTTTGGCTTATACTCTATTGGAATGATGCTTTTCAATGTCAACTCTAATCTCTTCATTGTTTACTATTTTGCTTTAATTTTGCTTAGTTTGCATACTTGAAATGCATACGTGAACAGGGATCCATATATTATATTATAATTTTTATTGGAAATTTTTAATGTACACCTTAATGTGATTCATTCTTACATGCTTTTCATTGACATTTCCATATATGCATTTTGTTGTACATTACACAGATAAGTTCCCCCTTACTCTCTTGTGTACTTCCTCCCCCCATCCATTAGTGTACTATTTTGTTTTAATTTTGTTGTTGTTGTTAGGTGCCATCCGGTCGAGTCCGACTCATAGCAACCCTATGTACAGCAGATGGAAACATTTCCCGATTCTGTGCCAGGCACACAATCTTATTTATGTTTAAGTCCATTGTTGCAGACACTGTGTCAATCCATCTGGTGGAGGGTTTTCCTCTTTTGTGTTGACCTGCCACTCTCCCAAACATGATGTCTTTCTCTAGGGATTGATCTGTCCTGACTACATGTCTGAAATATTTAAGATGCAGTCTGGCCATTCATGCTTCCAAGGAGCACTCTGGTTGCACTTGTAGGACAGATCTGTTGGTTCTTTTGGCAGTCCATGGTATATTCAATAGACATCTTCAGCACCATAATTCAAAAGCATCAATTCTTTTCCTGTCTCCCTTGTTCAATATCCAGCCTTCACAACCATATGTGACTGAAAATACCATGGCATGAGTCAGACACATCTTTGTCTTCAATGTGACATCTTTGCTTTTCAATACTCTAAAGAGATCTTTTGCCACAGCTTTTCCTAGAGCAATGCCTCTTCTGATTTCTTGACTGCTGCTTCCACAGGTGTTGATTATAGAGCCAACCAAAGTAAAATCTTGTACAAGCTCAAACCTTTCTCCACTTATTGTGAAGTTGCATACTGACCCAGTCGTAAGGATTTTTGTTTTGTTGATGTTTAGTCACAACCCATATTGAAGGCTATGATCTTTGATCTTCATTATTAAATATAGTATAGTATAGTATAGCATTTAAAATAGAATATGCAATTTTTATTAAAATTTCCTCAAGTTACTGAAGACAAATTTTAACTATTTTATTGTCTTACTCTTATGGTTGATCATCACTTTGTTTTACCAACTTTACTTATTCTGTCTTATTTTGAAGTTCTATAGGGCTTGGGGGGCTGGGATTTAGCTCAGTGGCTAGAGCGCTGCGCTGCAGTCTCTGAGGTCCCGAGTTCAATTCCCAGCACCACAAAAATGGGAGAAGGGCCTGGCAATCCACTCCCAAGTCAATCCCGAAAACAGTCTGCCATTGAAAACCCTATGAGGGTCGCTATAAGTCAGATGCTGACTCGACGTCACCTAACAACAACTAACAATAGGGCTTGAGTTGACGATGGTTTTCCTCTACACCCCGTGTTGTTTCTCTCCTTGTGCTTCCATCCACTTTCAAAAGTTTGTATACAACCATATATAAGCAACACCAAGTATTCATATTTCCCCACAGCTCCTTCTCTTAATCCCAGTCCCATGTCAACTGTTTGTACATCACAATCTTCATTCTCTATCAGAGTCAATGACTCTTTTCACAACTCAGTTATTCCAAAAACTTTGAACCACTTCATCACCTGTCCCTCAAAACTCACAAAAGACCACAGTGCTTGGTATGATTTTACATACAATGCATTGACATGCTTCTTTCATTGACCATAAATGCTCAAAGTTCATTCATGCTGTATCATATATCAGCAGAATATTCCTTGTTAATGTCAAATAATATTCATTTTTTCTGTTATCAGTCTTTATAGATTTTTCAACCTTAATACATTTATAACCATTACTTTATGTAATTTTATGTTCTAAAAACATTGATAGAAAATATGAGAACACATATATAATTGTAGTTCATTATATTAACTTTCTTAGATCTCATTTCATTTTTCTTTATTGACTCTTGTGGATTTTAATTAATGTTGTTTTCATACACACCATATTTTGTCCTAGTTGTCTCCTTTGAGCTATTGTCATATATAGCTCTATATGTTAAACTTCTGTTCCTTATATTATATTGTTATTATGGAGTTGCTGGCCTTCTCTTACTATTCACCACTAAAGCTTCCATGGGTTTTGGAAAGGTTCTAGAGCTTGAAGTTTTCTACAGTATGTTCCAAATAAACTGAGTTCTCTTAGGGAGAAAACCACAGCAGTGAGTTCTTTGCCTCTTCCTCACCAGAACATTCTATTTCAGTGCTGGAGTGTGCGCGAATGCCTGCTTTCCTCTGCTTTCATCTTCTATGACTCAGTACAGGGCAAGAGCAGTTGGCCCTAGTCAATTTACCTCTCCTAGGAGGCAATCCTGAGACAATCAGCCATTGAAAACCCTATGAAAGTCACTATGAGTTGGACTGGACTCAATAGCACCTAACAACAACAATAACAGGGTGCAATATTCATCTTATAAGCAAGCTGCCATGAGGATAGTCAGTGGCCTCTATTTTGGACTGCATAATAGTGGTAGACATCTCCAGCCCCTTGAGAATTAGGGCTGAGTACAAGAATGAAGCTCTTCACTTCATCAGGCTTGCATCAGACAGAGCCTCTGCTGTATAGACTGATAGGGAGAATAAAAATTTTAGTAGTCTTTCTCTCCTAGGCAGAAATTCTAACCTTAAACTGGGAGCTTGGTGTAAGAAGGAACTATATATACTTGGTCACACTCCCCAGATTTGCATCTCACTGAGCCAGGGGAGGGGCCAAGAATCACCAAGAGTGGGGATTCACAGATCCACACTCCTCTGATTAAATGTACTTGCTTCTTCACCAGGCATATCCTTTCAATTTTCCATCTGAATGTTTTCTATACAATTTTCAGCTTATATAAAACCATATCTCTAGACCTAGTACCCTGTCCAGATTATATTTAGATTCTCAAAAGATGTACATTGAATGAATGAATAAGGCACAAACAAATGGCAATCTACAGAAAGGACAAAAAAAATCATCCACAGAGAATACTCAGAAAAGAAGAGGCAGATTTTTGAAACACATGTGATTTGAATATATATTTTTCCCTCTGACAGAAGAGAGATATATTTTTAATAGAAGCTTTTGCAGAATGTCATGTTTCATATGGAGCAGAAGAAGAAACTGTCTGATATTTTATTTGTTATATCCTGCCCACATTTAGGTATATAACTCTGTTTCCTGCCTCCATAATAAAAGTTATCAGGACTCAGCTGTGCGAAGTGTTATGTTCTATGTATTATTTTCAGTTTATACCTCCTAAATTGTGGAAGAGATTTCAGTTGAAATTATAAAAATTATGTAGAAAAGAGAAGAAACTATGATTTTAGTTCTAGAGAAACATAAATAACTGTATACTAACAACATATTTTTTGCCTTCAAATAGTTCTGTTCAAATGTTATTTCTTTAGGTTTACATCTGAATGCTTAAGATGATTAATTTCTAATTTCAAATGGCATTAAATAGCAGAGTAAAAGTAAATTCTTCATTAATGTAAAACATTTCTTCTTCACTAATATTTTCCTGCATTAACTTATTCATAAATGTATATATTATACTATTTCTCACTAATTTTCATTAATAATGATCTATTCAATATTTAGATTTTCCACAATTAAACTAGGATACAGTTATCTAAATCCAGTGAATTATATATGGGATATCCAGTCATATCCAGTCAGAAGCTCTGTGGTACAGTCTATAACAATACATCCTGGTGATTCCTTTCCAGTCTATGATGAGACTAAGTGTTACTGTATTGTGAATCACTGTACTAGAAACAATGCAGGATGAATTCTCCTTTATAATCATCTAGTAGTAATATTGAGCTGGGATTTAGCTCAATTGGTAGAGCACTGCGCTGCAGTCTCTGAGGTCCCAAGTTCAATTCCCAGCACCACAAAAATGGGAGAAGGGCCTGGCAACCCACTCCTAAGGCAATCCCAAAACAGTCAGACATTGAAAACCCTATGAAGGTCACTATGAGCGGGATACCGACTCGAGGGCACCTAACAACAACAAGTAGTAATATTTAGTCATTTAAACTAGAGGTCACCAGTATGATTTATTGAAAGAAGATGTCAAGCTGCCTAGTGCTGTGGTGCATGCCCGTAATCTCAAGGACTGAGGGGGAGTGAGGCAAGAGGAATGTGAGTTCGAGGCCAAAGGCACCCTGCTCAATTTAGTGAGACTTGGATTCAATATAAAAAAATAAGAAGGGGCTATGGGTGTAAGTCATTAGTAGAGCATTTGCATAGCACGTGCAAGGCCCTGTGTTTAAAACTCAAGCATCAACTACTACACACAAAGAAAAAGAAAAGAAAGAAAAGAAAACAAGATAAAATGTCAGAGCTGATCAAAAGGGAATGACAGTTGCATTTGGGGTGAAAACTTGGTAATCTGCATTCTAGGTGAAAATTTGCTAACTTTCCTTAGAATTTTATAGCCTAGCCTTGTTTGGATGTATAACCAGGATTTTTAAAAGGTATATTTCAAGCTTCTCCAATAATAAAAATATGCCATAAATACTTATGTTGCTCTTTTTAGATAAATATGAACTTTAGGATTTTTTATAGCATAGAATTCCTAAATAAGATAAAACAATTATTACAACTTATTTTTCTCCTTTCTTTCAACTTTCACATTGATTTCTAGATTATTTCTCTTAGGCTTCCTAATGGAATTGAAGGCCTAGTGAACATTAGAAAATGAGATTGGCTCAACAAAATCACCATGGTGTTGAGTATTTTAGGTTTATTTTTATTAGCATCATTGCAATTCTTATATTCAATGCTAAATTTTAACAGAAAACCACAAAAGTGTGTCTTTTCACAAGATAGTTAAAGTCACTCCTATGTTATTGTTTTAAACTGCAAAAGTATATGTCTTTAATTTTACATCATAACACTACATTTTAGATTCATGTGAGCACACGGTGAAGCCACTTTCTCTGCAGATTACTGCCAATCAATCATTTCTTCAATCTATTCTTTCTATGGTTAGCTGTAGGACCTATTTCTTTATCACCTTATACATTATGCTTCATTGTACATTTTTGTCTCCCATCACTTTTCTTGCTTTACAGGATAATATATGACAGTGGAAACTTATTAGTGATTACAGGAAAAACAGATCAGGGAAGTGAGGAAATGGGGTAGAGATAGCTAAGAAAGGCATCCACATATAGTCAGTGAAATGTGGCAATCTTTGTTGTTATTGTGGTTGGTAGGTGCAGTCAAGTTGAGTCTGACTCATAGCAATTCTATGTACAACAGAATAAAACACTCCCTCATGCTGTGCCATGCCCTGCCCTGTATCAGTGCTCCTCAGCTCTTCATAGGGTTTTCAAAGGTGGATTGTTTTGGGAGTGGGCTGCTGGGTCTTTCTCCCAAGGCAGTGTTAGAGAAGGCTAATATTTTAAATATGATATTCTGTGAAATAAAAAGAGGAGGAAAAAAAATCTGGTGGAAAGGATTTCCATTTTGGTGAGTTGCTCTGCTTTCAACAAATCTAAGACACATATAATTCAATTTTCCCAATATTTTGAATGCTATTATTTCATCTGACTGTATTTCCAAGTGGTAATTGTTCTCGTTACTGTCCTTACTTCAGAAAAGAAAGAAACTCATACTCACAAAAGCTAATGTCCAAGGACATACAACATAAACCTACCAAATGATTGGTGGAATGTAGATCTTTCATTTCAAAATCCATTTTTTCCTTCTGTACTTCCTTCCTCCTTTGTATTTGATTCCTATCCCTCTCCGTCTTGACTACATTCTTTCCCTTTTTTCTTTAACTTATTCATCAAATATTAACTATCTTCCACTATAGTCCAGTCATTTTACTTTACTAGATATTCAAATCTGAAAACTTTCAAACTGTGACCTCTGACTACTAATACTCTATTGTTTAAAAGCAATCTATATAATGCAGAATCCAGATGTTGCAAGATACGTTTGACAACTTCTGACTTCAACTAATGCTAAAATTCAAGCAAAATAAAAGACATGTTCCATTCTCAAAAAGAGAACTTATCAAGAACAGGAATGTTCGCAGCATGTTTTGTAGAAGACTCTGAAGGAATGTTTAACTTATACAGTAGTGATTCTTTCAATCTGCACATCCCCACTGGCTATGTTTTCCTAAGTGTTTCTTTTGAATCATTGCCTAAGACTACTCTAAACCTTCTTGTTCTACCATCCTCATTAATTTTTTTCTTAAATACTTCATTTCTTTCACCTTCATAGGCATATTAAATTATTTCTCTTCTGTTTCTCTAAACATCCCCAGAGATATCTATGTATCCAAAGATAAAAAGACTCTGCAGGTTTCAGTAAGAAAATAAGTAGTAATATTCATTTTTGCTGTCAAAATGGTTATATCAAACTGTCATATATGGCACCAAAGGAGGGCTGAAGGTATAACAGAAAGTATCACAGCAAATACAGAGTTGACCATTGTTTTTGCCTCCCTTCTATTTCTATGTTGTGTAATGCTAAAAAAATCTTAAAAGGCACATATAGAAACATTAGAATTGAATTGATATACATAATTGTGTGCAAAAATTTAGCTTTTATAAAAAGTCAGAATGAAATAGTTTATTTTATATCACTTTTCACATTGAAATTTAACTGTTAAATATGTTATGAATTTTGGAAGCTAATTAGTTCATCTACTAACAACAATTGATCAAAACAACTAAACAACTAATGGCAATAGTTTTTTCAGATCCCATTTCAGGTTTGTTAAACAATGGTGAAGTCACGAGTTTGTTGGCAGAAACCTAATTAACATGGATCTGTCATGTCTTCAGTGTTGTTGGTGTTAGGTACCATTGAGTCTTGTCCAACTCATAGTGACCTCATAAGGTTTTCAAAGCCTGAATGTTTTGGGATAGCTTTCGGAGTAGGATGTCAGGTCTTTCTCCTGTTTTTGCAATGCTGAGCATTGAACCTGGGTCCTCAGAGAGTATAGAGCAGCACTCTAGCAACTGAGGTAAACTCCAGCTATATCTTCACTGTTTGAGTAGCTAAATCACTTACACTCTTAAGTTTCAGTGATTAATCTATAAGGTAAAATAATAATTAATGCAACAGGTTTATGATATGTTTTATATGAGATGATATGTGTCAAAAAATTTACATACTTATCAGGATATGTAGCTTTATCATAGAATAATAAAACTGTATATAAAAGTTCTCAAGGAAATGTGTTACCAGTAAGATGCAGTGATACATGACTCAGAAAGTGGAGGTAGGGGGATTGTGAATTTTATGCCAGAGGGCACCTGCATGTATAATTTAGTGAGACTATGACTTGAAATAAAATATAAGTAGATAGAGATAGAGACAGAGATAGAGTTAGAGATAGAGATAGATATGCTGGGGGTGCAGCCCAGTGATAGAGTGCATGCAAAGTATATATGGCTTCAACCATCAAGTAATGATAAGAAAGAGAAAGAAACAGAAGAGAAGAGAAGAGAAGAGAAGAGAAGAGAAGAGAAAGGAGAGGAAAGGAGAGGAGAAGAGAGGAAAGAGAGGAAAGAGGACAGAGGGGAGAGGAGACAGGAGAGAAAATATATGTTATCATTTTGTTAGCCAATAAAGAGAATGTCAATACCACAGTCAATTCCTCCAGAACAATAGGCAAATTAATCTATATCAGTCTGTGGGTGTTACTTTATCTTTACTGACTCTTACAGAAGAAGATAATTTAAAGAAGTCAAGATACTAGAAACTGAAGAAAATTAGAAACCTAATTATCATGATGGGGCTGGGGTTTAGTGCAGTTGCTAGAGTGCTGCTCTGTACTTTCTGAGGACCAGGTTTTGATCCCCTGCACTGCAAAAATGGGAGAATGATGTGGCATATAAAAAATAAAGCTATTAGATGTTATATTCTGATCTACTCTGCCAGAAGGGAATTGTCCATGTGGTTGATGTGGGGGAGAGTGAAAGTAAGTAAAACTTTGCATCAAATGACTTGGAACTACAAGCATTAGGTCAGTATTAAATCAATCCATTAAATTATACTAGAAAAATATATAGAAAATAGTCAGAAAATCTTTGTTGGCTTAGTATCAATTATTCACTATATTTGCACATTAAAGGAATATTTGGCTATCCTGGAGTGGAATATGCTCACATTTTGGAGGCTACTTGTGTCTAAATTTTTATTTTGAAAGTGTACAATCATGTGCCCCAAAAGTCTTGAATCAGGTTTTCTCCTGCTAATCTTCATTATCAACTGTGATTCTAAAACTTTTAAAATATTAATGAAACAATAAGCATAATATCACATGGGTAATGTGAATATCATTCAAGTGTCTGTCAACTGGTCATGCTTTGGGGGCCTGCATGTTGTTGTGATGATGAAAGCTATGCTACTGGTATTTCAGATACCAGCAGGGCCACCCATGGTGGACAGGTTTCAGCTGAGCTTCCAGACTAAAACAGACTAGGGAGAAGGACTCGACAGTGCACTCCCAAAACAGTTAAGCATTGAAAATCCTATGAATAGCAGAGAAGCACTATCAAATACAGGGCTGGAAAACAAGCACCCCTAGGCTGGAAAGCATTCAAGAAACTACTAGGGGAAGAATTGGCTCCTCAATGTAGAATCAACCTTAATGACAGGAATAGAGTAAAGCCCCCCACAACTTCCTTTTGCTGTTGTGGCATGACTCAAAATGAGAAGAAACATAGTGACTGCAACAATGGACTCAAATGTAAAAACAATTGTGTACATGGTACAATGTCTGGGAGTATTTTCTTCTGTTGTACTTAGGGTCACTATAGCAGGATACAACTAGATGACTCCTAACAAGAACAATGTGAATATATTAACTAGGATACAAATGAAATTTGTAGAAAAGAAGTGTCTCAATGGGAAACAGAAAGAACAAGCAAGTACAGTTCTTTTGAAAATGCTAGGAACACATATGATGGGAGAAGGACCTGGCAATCCACTCCCAAGGCAATCCCTAAACAGTCAGCCACTGAAAACCCTATGAGGGTGGCTATGAGTTGGATACCGACTCCATGGCACCTAACAACAACAAAAGGAACACATATGAAAGAATAGATGAATCATTTTAGGGAAGAGCAGAATAGGATTAACTTTATAGATAGTTGAACATCAACACGATAAGTTTGGTGAATAGTGAGACACTCTCAATCAAATGAGCAATAAAATTCTTAATGAAAATTCATATTAAAGAGACATTAATCAATCTGGGAGCCTTTTATGTAACTATTAAAACTGGCTCTCCTCTTTCAGTAATGAAAATTGTCACATATTTGCATATTTATTTAGATTTGTAATATTCTTTCAAATAGTTAATTACCTTTAGTCTTTGCACAACACCTGTGAGAAAAATATTATCTTTATGTTTACTTTACATATAGGAGCAATTTGCTGAATTGCACGTTGCTAGTAAGTGATGAAACAGATGCACATACTGTATAGAGAAAGCCAAGCCAAGAAGATGAACAAACTGCTGAAAACCAACTGTGTGTTACTTTCCAGCCTCTCTAATTTAGCTCAGCACAGTGACAGCCTGAAGTCAGAGAATCTGAACTGGAAATTCCTTTAATCCTTCAGACTAACTTTCCATTCTTCTTCCTTAGACTTTCTTGCCTACTGGCAAGAACACTAATTGTGTTTGGCAAAAAAAGAAGCAACAAGGGGAGTTTAAATGAGGGGAGGACAGTGATGTTGGAGCATTTATTTCTCAATCTTCCCCTATCTAAGGCTACAAGTTGGCTATTTTCCACATTTTAAGGAAAAAGAAGTTTTACATCCAGCTTTCCACAAGTGCTTCTTTCACTTGTACTTTTCACAGAAGATAAAGTAAACTCTAAATTGATTAAATTTCAGTTAACATTTTAAAGTAAAAGCTAGCCAGGCTTGGTAGCTTGAGCCTGTAATCCCAGCAACCCATCAGATGGAGGCAGGTTTGAGACCAGAAGCAGCCTGAGAAACCTAGAGAGACCCTGTCTTATTTGAAAAAATAAAGAAGTTGGGAGTGTAGCTCATTGGCGGATTCCTCACAAAGTATGCACAAGACCCTGAGTTCATCCTCCTAGTACTAAAAAAAAAAAAAGCTAGGTTCCATCAAAGAAACTTGTGATTTCAGCAGTTCATATTAACACATTATTTATTTACCCTTATTTTTTATGCTAATTTTTCCTCCCTAGATCTTGACAAACAGGGGCTACTTCTAGTTTCTCTAGAAGTAGCAGTTTCACAATTTGTCCTGAAGGGAGATTTATTTATTGCTTGTTTTTACTTCTTTTTGAGTTATGATCTCAATAGTCTTGAACTCCTAGAGTTAAATGTTTCTCCCACTTTGCCTCCCCAGTGCTAGAATTGCAAGTGTGGGTCACCATGCCCAGTTTAAAAGAGTTTGTAACAACATTACAAATATGCTAGAGGTGCTAGCATCTACCAAGAGTAAAAGCAGAATTATAGAGCTGTGGCTTTTCATCAGTAAGCTGAATTGGTTTTGGAAATCTGATTTCTAGTACTACCTCTCTCACTAACCTCCTAGGTCTAGTGAGACATTCCACTTGACCTGTTGATACCACTTCTTTTCAGTTTTATTAAATTATATTATGTAGTTTATTTTTAATGTCCTTTCTTAAATATTTTTTGGTTTTGTTGTTTCATGTTGTTTTGATTTTAAGATTACACAAAATACTATTGTTGTTCTTAGTTTTCATCAAGTCAGGTCCAACTTACAGTGAAAATATGTACAATAGAATGAAATACTCTGCTATTCTGTGCCAGGCACAAGATCTTTTTTATGCTTAACCCATTGTTGCAAACACTATGTTAAACTATACAGTTGAGGATCTTCCTTCTTTTATATTGACCTGCATTCTCCCAAATATGATGGTCTTCTACAGGGATTGGTCCCTGCTGATAACATGTACAAAATATGTATGATACAGTCTAGCCATCCTTGCTTCTAAGGAACATGCTGGTTGGACTTCCTCTAGGACAGATCTGTTGGTTTTTTTGGCAGTCTGTGGTATATTCAATATTCATCCCCAGCACCATAATTCAAAAGCATCAATTCTTTTCCTTTCTCCTTTATTCAATGTCCATATTTCACAACCATATGATGCAACTGAAAACAGCAGGACATGAGTCAGGTGCACGTTAGTCTTGAATGTGACATCTTTACGTTTTAGCATTTTAAAGAGGTCTTTTGCCAGAACTTTTCCCAGTACAATGCATCTTTTGGTTTCTTGACTGCTGCTTCTATGGGTGTTGATTACAAAACCAAATAAAGGAAAATCTTGGACAAACTCAATGTTTTCTCCATTTACATGAAGCTGTGTATTGTGCCCATTGTAAGAATTTTTGTTCCGCTAATGTTGAGGTGCAATCCATACTAAAGGCTGTGTTCTTTGATCTTCATCAGTAAATGTATCAGATCTTCTTCACTTTGAGCACCCAGAGTTGTGTCATCTGCATAATGTTGTTGTTGTTGTTAGGTGCTGTCGAGTCGGTATCTGACCCATAGCAACCCTCTGTACAACAGGGGAAACACTATTGTCAGTGCTTCTTTGCTGTTCATAGGGTTTTCAATGGCAGATTGATTTTTGGGAGGGGGTTGCCAGGTCCTTCTCTCAAGCCTGCAGCTTCCGGTGTTCCCAGGTGGTCTCCCATCCAGGTACTAACCAGGCCCAACCCTGCTTAGCTTCTGAGATCTGACAGGATCGGATGCCACAGGGCTATGACTGCAGGCCATCTGCATAATGCAGGTTATTAATGAGTCTTCTTCCAATCAAGATGAAGCATTTTCTTCATAAAGTTCAGCTTCTCAGATTATTTGCTCAGCATAGAGATTGAAGAGGTATGGTGAAAGCATATAGCTCTGATGCACACCTTTCTTGATTTTAAATCAGGCAATGTTTTCTTGTTCTGTCCAAACAAGTGCCTCCTGGTCCATTTCTCATGAGCACAATTAAGTGCTCTGGTGTTCCTAGTTCTTGCAATGTTATCAATGATTTATTGTGACCCACACAGTCAAATAATTTTGCATAGTCAATAAAATATAGATAGATATCTTCAGGTATTCTCTTCTTTTGGCTAATATCCACCTGACCTCAGCAATACGGTCTCTGGTTCCATGCCATCTTCTGAATTTGGCTTGATTTTCCAGCAGTTCCCTGTCTATGTGTTGGTGAGGTCATTTTTGAGTGATCTTTGGCAAAATCTTACTTGTGTGTGATATTAATGATATTGTTTAATAATTTCCACATTCAGTTGGATTCCCTTCTTGGGAAGAGGCACAAATATGGATTTCTTCTAGTTAGTTTGCCAGGTAGCTGTTTTTCAAATCTCTTGACATAAACAAGTCAGCCCCTCCAATGCTGCATCTATTTGTTGAAACATCTCTAATGGTATTCCATCAATTCTTGGAGCCTTGTGTTTCACCAATTCCTTCAAGGCAGTTTCCACTTCATCCCGTAATACCATTTGTTCTTGATCTTGAAGTTGTTGGCCATCCACCAAATATTTTTGGTACAATTATTTGGTTTATTCCTTCTATCTTCTTTTGATGTGGCCTGCATAGTTAAATATTTTCCCTGTAGAATCCTTCACTATAGCTACACAAAGCTTGCATTGTTTCTTCAATTCCTTAAGCTTGATAAATCATAGTCTATTCTTTCTTTTTCTTTGCTATCTCCAGCTCTTTGCAATGCCATTATAATATTTGAATTTGTCTTCTCGAGGTGCCTTTTGAAATTTTCTGTTTAGTTCTTTAACTTTGTCATGTCTTCGTTTTACACATTGAAATTTTTATCTTATAAGTTAATCATAATACCATGAGCAAGTTTGAGTTTAATGAGAGTATCCTCATACTGACATAGAAATAAAGGATTTTTAAGACAATACTAATATTTTTAACACTGAAATTTGTAACTATTTACATATGGAAGTCCATTCTTCAAGTACTTAAATGCTGTACAATACAAGCAATATGACATCTTACAGGCCTTAAAGTGACTCATTGCAAATATATAATTATGATACTGTGTTGTGGCATGAATATTGCCACGTATCTTCTTAATAATCAAACTTTGTAAAACTTTCTATTAATTTCCCAGTGTAATTACAAAATTAGAATTAAAATCGTGTACTTTAAATGAGCAGTAAAGCCAATCCACTGATTCCATTCTCAAATTTCTGCCTACAAAATATGGATTTGAACCATGAAAGTGATGTTTTCTCTATGCATAATATTTTCTTATCTGCTGTATTTATATTTTGTTGGAAATGTATAATAGGTCTATTACAAATGCACAGGTTTGAAACCAAAACATCATGCATGTAATTAATCAACAAACTCTAAGCCAAAAAATGTGGATTATTTCCTCAATAGAGGGAAAAAGAGAAGCATATCATTGATTTTCTTGAGTGGAAAATTCATTTTAATCTAATGCCAAAAATGTCAGGTTTATCACAGTATAGCATGGCTTGTATTTTTCACGGCCATCAAAATGAAATTCTTTATAAATTATCTAAATGCTTTCCTCTGCTCAACAGCCATCATTTCTATCTTCTGATGATTGAATTTCAAATGGTTCTCACTTAAGTCATTCAGATACTGGGCAAGTCAAGCAGCTCTACCATCTGGACCAGATAAAAATTGTCTGAAAAAAGGTGGTAGATATATGCTTGTTATAACTTCCTGTTTAAACCTTTTTTTCTCTCCAAAATACAATCCAGGCATGATTTTCCAAATGAAAACTGAATTACTATTAAGGTACAATATGCTGTAAAATACAGATTATTATGAAAATTATACACACATGAAACATACATTTTGTGAAGAAAAGTCCTCCCTTTCTAGAGTATGAATTTTTAAATAATCATAAAGTATCATTACACAAAGGATGGGCAAATTTTTGTCCAATACTATGGCAGTCCCGGTGATCTCACCCAACATCCTACCTAAAATAACTAAATCTTTTCCTGATGTATCAACATATATAACTTGAAATGTATTTATGATCTGAAGTTTTGATAAAATCAAATACTAAGTTGGACCCGACAACAACAACTGATAGTGAAATTCCTGCCTGGCCACAGTGGCTCATGCCTGTATTATCAGCAAATTGAGTGGTGCAGCAAGAGGAACACAGGTTTGAGCCCAGGTGCAACCTGAAAAACTTAGCAAGACCTTGTCTTAAGATAAAAGCTAAAATACGAGCTGAGGCTGCTGCCCAGTGGTGGAGCATTTGCAAAGTATTTGTGAGGCCCTGGGTTCAACTCTCAAGTATTGGCTACACAAATATATAAATAAATAAATAAATAAATAAATAAATAAATAAAGGGAGCCCCAATTAACTATTGAAAGAGAGATATAACAATAAAGCTAGCTTTCACTATTAGATGTTTGTGATTATTTTGAGCTTTAATTTTATTATTTTGTAAGCCATTCTCAAGAATTCACAGCAAACATTTCCTAGAAAATTGACCTGCCTGTAAACAATAGCACAATTAACTATCAATATTGTGAGTGTGAGCTAGTATAAAATAATCAAAACTGCAAAACTGTCACTTTATAAAATTATGTTCAGTTAATAATATTGAGAATTGAAGATAAAACAAGAAATCAGTAAAGATAGCTATACTGGTTAGAAAAATAATGTAATTAAACATACAAGTTAGATGTGAATTCGAGAAATTAAAAGTTCAATTGATATGTTAGTAGAGATAAGACAATTTGAAGATCAGAATTGAATATAAAACATGAGTAATTATCCACAATGTAGTTTAAAAGGTAAAGCAATGAAAATAATATCAAAATATAGATAAGATACACAGAGTTGAAAGGGAGAACATATAAAATGGAATTAATTAGATTTTTTTAAAAGAGAAAATAGAAATACATGAAAATATAATTTCCACAAAATCCCAAAACTGGTTAAAGGAAAGTATTCACAGAAACTCAGGGAATCCCAAATGGAATAAATAGATGATACTTACTTATATATAGCTGCATGGCAGTGAAACTGT